>JAFEMH010004072.1:0-228573 GCA_022495995.1 Adenophora triphylla var. japonica | reverse complement strand
GTTGCTTGTTCCAAAAAGTTTGTTGCTTGAAAAATTTCTTTAACTTTAAGATGAGCGATGCAAAGCCTATTGTTGTCAAGCCAAGTTGAGAAAAGAAGCTCAGCCAAGTGATTGTTCCACGAGTTAGATGTTGCCAAGGTAATGGGTCTTAACCCCAATTTCCTTGTTGGTCTTTGTGATTGAAAAATTACCACCATCATGGAAAGATTTTAAAATTTATTTAAAACATCTAGCTGAGAACATGGATTTTGAGCAATTAGTTACGAAACTTCGAATCGAAGAGGACAACGAAAGAATGAAAAGAGGCGTCTTTGTGTCTTTGGAGCACATGTTGCAAACATGGTTGGTGGTTCAAACTCCAAGTTCCAGAAAAACAAAGGCAAAGGTAAAGGTCTTTGGGAAGAACCCTCTCGCCCCACAGAAATTCAATGGCTTCAAAAAGCCTGCGGAAGTTGTTGGGTGTGTGGGAAACAGGGGCACAAAGCAAAGGATTGCCGCCACGGGAAAACTTCATGGTGGAGGAGGAGGCGGATCCGGATGCGGAAATTCAAATCGGGCCAACCTTGCTGATTACGAGAACACCTTTATTGGGGTAATTGAAGCCAATCGGTGGCAAATCTTTGTTGATTGGTGGGTGGATACGGGGGCTACCCAACATATACGCTCTTCAAATGAGATGTTCTCTTCCTACCGGCCAATCAAAGATGGTGAATCTCTGTTCATGGGGAATGCTACTTTGCAAAAGTGGAGGGAAAGGGGAAGGTGAATGCGAAACTCACTTTCGGGAAGGAACTTGTACTTAGTAATGTGTTGCATGTACCTAGTATTTGTAAGAACTTGGTTTATGGTCCTATACTTAGTAATAAGGGATTCAAACTTGTTTTTGAATCTGACAAATTTGTTCTCACCAAGGGTGGGATGTATGTTGGGAAGGGTTACCTTTATGAAGGGCTCTTGAAGCTAAGTGTTGTAACCGCGAATGACGGTGGATCTATTATTAATAATAAAGCGAGATTCTATGCGTGGTTGAGTCCTCTACTTTATGGCATTCAGTTAGGACATGTTAATTTCCGTTCTTTGAAAAGAATGATAAATTTAGGCATGTTACCTAAATGTTCAATGAACAAATTATCAAAGTGTGAGATTTGTGTAGAATCTAAGTTTTGCAAGTCATCCTCATAAATCTGTTGAAAAATCCAATGGTTTACTTGGATTAATTCATAGTGATTTATGTGATTACAAAGCAACACCTACACGTGAAGGAAATAACTATTACATATCATTTATTGATGATTGCACAAAATTACATTATGTATATTTAATATATACTAAAGATGAGGCTTTAAATATGTTTAAGAAATATAAAGGCTGAAGTTGAGAATCAACGTGAAAAGAGAATTAAAACTCTAAGGTCGGATAGAGGAGGAGAATATGAATCAGACCTTGCATAATTTTGTACAACTCTAAATGGAATTGTGCATGAGACAACGACCCATTATACTCCCTGACAAAATGGAGTTCTTTGAAAGAAAGAATAGAACATTGAAAAATATGATAAATGCAATGTTAATCACTTGAGGGCACCACATAGTTTATGGGGAGATGCACGTATCACGGCAAATATGATCTTGAATAGGATTCCTCATAAGAAAAGTAAACATTCTCCTTATGAATTGTTTAAAGGAAAAATGCATACTTTTAAAAGGATGAAAGTGTGGGGTTGTCTAGCCAAAGTTCAGATTCCTTTACCAAAAAGGACTAAACTTGGACCAAAAACTATAGATTGCATATATCTTGGCCTGCTTGAGAATAGTGCGGCATATAAGTTTACGGTTTATGAGTCTAAGGTAAGAAAATATGCACAAACTTCAATCATAGAATGCGAGAGGCGAGAATTCTTTGAGAATATTTTTCCTTATATAGATAAAGAAAATTATACAAGGAAAAGAATGTATAACGATACATTATCTCAAAGTGAAGGAAATGGAAAGCGACTCTTCTACGGTTCAAGAAGAAAATATTGAACCAAGACGAAGTAAACGTGGAAGAATAGCCAAAGATTTTGGAATTGATTATATGACCTTTTCTATAGAAGATGAACCTCGAAACATATAAAAATTTGCTATGGAATCATCGGAAGCACCTTATTGGAAAGAAGCATCCAAAGTGAAATAGAATCCATTTTACAAAATAATACATGGAAATTGGTTGATTTACCTCTGGGCATAAACGATAGGCCATAAATGAATTTTTAAGAAAAAGTTAAGACAATGGTAACATTTAGAAATATAAGGCTCGTATAGTAGCAAAAGGGTATCATCAAAAGGAAGGTGTAGATTTTTTTGATACTTATTCACCCGTTACTAGAATTACGTCCATAAGAACGTTAATTGCTATAGCAGCTGTTCACAATTTGGAAATACACCAAATGGATGTTAAAGCGACATTCTTAAATGGTGAATTAGATGAAGAAATTTATATGCACCAACACGAAGGTTGTGTAGTTAAAGGTCAAGAAAATAAGGTTTGTAAATTGATTAAATCACTTTACGGCTTTAAACAAGCTCCAAAACAATGGCACGAAAAATTTGATAATACACTTTTATCAAATGGTTTCCATATAAATGAATGTGATAAATGTGTTTATATTAAAAAATATAAGCATGGATATGTCATTTTATGTTTATATGTGGATGATATGCTAATAATGGGAACAAGTAAAGATGTAATTAATCATACCAAGAAAATGTTGCACTCCTCATTTGATATGAAAGATATGGGAGTAGCAGATGTAATCCTTGGTATTAGAATTCAAAGGAATTCAGATGGATACATACTTACTCAATCTCATTATGTTGAGAAAGTCCTAAGAAAATTTGGACATTATGATGATAGACCGGTTGTTACTCCATTTGATCCTTCTAGCCAACTTAAGAAGAATCAAGGAGAAAGTGTGTCTCAGTTAAAATATACTCAAGTTCTTGGAAGCTTGATGTATATAATGAACTGTACAAGACCGGATTTAGCATATACCGTGAGTAGGCTTAGCGATACTCGCATAATCTGGACAAGATCATTGATTTGCACTAGTAAGAGTCTTTGCGATATACGAAACATACAATGAACTATGGATTGCATTATACAAAGTATCCTCCTGTTTTGGAAGGATATTGTGATGCAAATTGGATTTCCAATAATTCGAGAAAGTAAATCTACAAGTGGTTATGTGTTTACACTTGGAGGTGCGGCAATATCTTGGAAATCATCTAAGCAAGCTGTGAATACACGATCGACTATGGAAGCGAGAATTTGTAGCCTTAGATAAAGCCATTTGAAGAAGCGGAATGGCTCAAAAATTTCCTAGAGGGTATTCCATTGTGGACTAAGCACTGTTACGACTATTTGTATACATTGTGATAGTATGGCTTTGCTCTTACGAGAGCAAAGAACCAAATATACAATGGAAAATCAAGGCATATAAGGCGTCGTCACAAAACAATACGAGACTTGCTTTGAAGAATGGAATAATTTCCATTGATTATGTAAAGTCGAAAGGAAAATATAGCGAGATCCTTTGACAAAAGGCCTTAACGAGAGAGCAAGTAGTATTTACATCGAGGGGAATGGGCTTAAAGCCAATACAATGAGTCATTACTTGGTGGCAACCTAACCTAGCAACATTGGAGATCCCATGGTTTAGGTTCAATAGGCAAACTAATTGAGGAAGACTCAGGGAGCATATAACACACATATGCTCATTCCTATGATGAAATAAAGTGTGTTATCCGTTGATGTTTAAGGGTTGAAAATTATTCTTAATAATGCTAGTAGCTTTGAGGTGGAATAGTACGGACTATTCTTGGTTAGCATTACCTATACGAGATTGATGTGGGAGTCGCATCTTTGAGAAGCTGAAATGGCTACGTTCTCTAAAATTCTCATGAAGTAAGGATTTGTTCAAGGCCGAAATGAACACAACCGTAAGAATAGAAAAATGTATAAATATGATGTGTGTGATATTTATTGTCTCGAGTTACTACAAAAATGTGGCTAGTTCAAGACTAATAGTCACTATCCACAAAGTAAGTCCGATAAATACTCACTACGAAAGGTTCAAGTCCATAAGACACCTTTTCTGATGCATATCATATTTAGTTTTCTTAGAGATAGAAAAATAAGTTCCTTATAATATCTTATTTCCTATTCAAATTTGGGGTATTTTTAGAGTTTGTATAGAAAATGTGGGGTATTGTTGGAACTTATGTGGATTTTGTGGGAAAAGATGAAAGTTAAAGGTGTTTATTGAAAAAATAGAGCTTTTAGTGAAATTTATGTGTGTGCGCTAAAATGAGCGTAACTTTTGATTCCAGATGAACCACGGAACGCACCGCATATCAAATCGAAGCTCTTTTCGAGACGGACAAAAGTCATTAGGCATAGCCCCATGACACATGATTTTGTAGTCATAAAGCTCGAATCTTGGCAGCAATGAGGAGCAAGCTGAATTATTATAAATTAATATTAAAATTTTTAATATTATTTTTAATTATTATTTTGATTTTACGGATAAGACAAATCATTTGTTTGGGCAGTTTTTAAGCTGTCATAACGGTTATTGTACGAAAAGATGTGACTTTTGAAAATCAAATTTTGAGAGTTGTGATTGGTCAAATTTGAATAAACTTTCCTATATAAACAATGGTTCAGATTGTGTTAAAAATATAGAATTTCTTCATCTTCTTCCTTCCTTCTATAATCTAAGAAAGCATTCAGATATTCGCCAGGGACAAGTTCTTGTGCAAGAACTTGTTTCGAAGAGTTGTATCCTCTAGATAGGCGTCCGAATCTGCAGCACAGGCGGAGACGTAATTCTGTCTTAGGACCTTTGCTAAAGCGAGGCCTCTCTTGAACCGGTTTGCGGCGTTCTACGGGTTTTTAATTGAATTTGTAGCCTGATTTTGATTTAAATTACTAATTTTGTTAATATTATTATTATTATTTATATAATTGCTAGATTGGTCCTAACAACAATGGCTAAATTAAATTAAATTTCAACTTCCTCCAACTCATTATTCTATATCCCACCACTTTTATTTTATTTATATTCTCTATTTTTATGATTAGTAAAATATTATTTATTATTATTTATAAATAAAAAAATATTTCACACTTAATTAAAAAAATATTGCATCAATTTATAGGGAAAAAAAATTATTTTTTTTAAATAAAGGCTAAAATGAAGAAGGATAATTGAGAAATGTGTGTGTTTTTTTTTTGTCCAAATCAAATGAAACTTATATCAATTTATAGGGAAAAAAATGATGAATTTTGGTGAAAGAAAAATTAAAAAAAAATAATTTATTAGGTGATAATTTAGCTCAAAGAATTGGAATAAAAAAATTCAAAAATTCAATGGACGAATAAGAATGTGACACTTGACAGACCCATAAAAAAAAAAAAAGAAGGAAAAACTGAAGGTCTCACGAGTCTTCTATGGCCGTGAGTCACACACGCCAAATTTAGCGGCTATTATAAGATTTCAACGATTTCATCCCCCATTTCATCCCACCTTCGTACAAAGCCTAAATTGGGGTACAAAGCCTAAGTTGGGGTTGGTATTGTCAAAAGTAGTGAGGAAGTGTGTGGTGGTCTAGGAAATTAATGAAATAGACCCATCTGGAGTTGGAGGTAAAATTATTGATGGGACCCACCCTAAAGTGTCCTACCACAATTTAGTCATGTACTATGAAGTTGTATTCCTTTAAAGTTTTAGAAAGTTTTGTGTAATTAGGCTAAACAATCTCCTTAAATTTAGGACTATTGTAGTTACATTCCTATCTTTTATTTTTATTTATTACATGTACTATTCCATCCATCCATCCATAAATTTATTTATTTTTGCAAAATTATTATCATGAAATGATTTTTATTGAAATTTGATGGACTCGAGCCCAAAACTCAAGTACAATTTATTGAACCTTGGTCAGGAATTTGGTTTGTCAAGATGAACCAATACAAGTTCTACACCAAACCGTCATAAACCATCAATTGATCAAGATAGGCATGGGCATCCGGTTCCCGGTTCCGGTTCCGATTCCGAACCGCCGGTTCTGGTTCCGGGGAAGGGGGAGAGGCAGGAACCGCCTAAATCCGGTTCGGTTCCGGTTCCTTGATGCCGGTTCGGTTCGGTTCACGGTTTCCGGTTCCTTTTTGGCTTTTTTTTTTTTTTTTTTTTTTTGAAAACTGTCTAGGTGGGCGACCGCCCAAGAGAGGTGGGCGACCGCCCATATCCAAATTCGTGGGGCATGTGCACCTAGAGAAATTGTCGCCTCCTTTGACACAAGGATTTCTCTTTTCTTTGCTTAAAGTTACAATTTTATTTTATGGTTCCCTTTGGCATCAGCCTTGAAAATCTTTTAGAGGAGCATCTGTAGGCTTTTGCTGCTTCAGTAAGAGACTGGAGGGTAGTTTTGCTTTTCTTCTCTTTGATTTCCACTTTTTGTCTCAGCAAATGGCTTGTTTGGCGAGCTTGTATTTTCTGTTTTTGATCTATTAATGTTCTTTTATCCAAAAAAAATAATAATGTGTTCCTGAACAAATTCTGTGAATATTTCTAATTTATTCTTTTTGCCTTTGAGAACTACAGAGCAATCATTCGTGGGGCATCAATATTTGAAAAACGGGGATCATTTGTATTTATAGGTGAAAGGTAAGGATTGTTTTATGTTTTTATTTTTTTTAATTACTGAAAAAGGTGTAAAAAGTCAAAAAAAAAGGGGCAAATTTGGTGAAAAAGCTGAAAAACGGGCAAAATTCGAATTTTTTGAATTTTATCGCAAGAACCGCCGGTTCTCCGGTTCCGAACCGCCGGTTCCCCGGTTCCGGTTCCCCGGTTCCGGTTCCGGTTCCAAAACCGCCGGTTCACGGTTTTTTAAAATGAGGAACCGGGATTGAACCGTGAACCGGCCGGTTTCGGTTCTCACCGGTTCCGGTTCTCGCCGGTTCCGGTTCTTCCGGTTCCGGTTCCGGTTCGGTTCTCCGGTTCCGCCCGGTTCCGGTTCCGATTTGTCCATGTCTAGATCAAGACCATTGTTGGGTTTATCAAGATGAACAAATACAACAGATCAAAACCGTCGTTGGGTTTACCAAGATGAACAAATACAACAGTTATAGCCCAAACCGTCGAAAACCATCACAAACGTGAGTCGCCATTAAAATAGCATACGCGAAGAGAGCCAAGGCTTAAAATGCAATATTCCCCACCGATCCTTATTGCAAGTCCTATTGTTCTTGAGAACGTCAAAGTTACCTAATTTTCATTGTCGATGATGATGTTTATTTCACACTCAAACTCGTAATATTATAAAATGAGATCATTAAAGGTGTTTATGTTATATAATATAAAAATGCTTAAATAGAAAATTTCTTTAAAAAAAATCTTAGTGTAAGAAAGGTAAAAACATTTTAGCGACGGATAGTACGTAGCTAGAAAAGAGAGAAATTTGAAATTTTCGTGGTATTACTATGTAAACACATTCAATAGATTTAAAAGAACAAAAAGCTTGAGATCTATTGATACAAAATCCGTTACCAAATGTTGATGAATGAAAATCATAAAGTGATAGAAGGTGTAATACACTAACAAATTTGGTCTTGACTTTAACGAAAATTCTAACAGGATCGAGTACAGTGTTTCGTTGGAGGCAAAGTAGTTTGGGGTGTTATGTGATTGGTAAATAGTTTAGGGATTTAATCCAAAATAGTTTTAAAAATTTGTGAATATGGTTTTAAAAAGAAGAGAAATTGTGAATATAAGAAATGAAAAAAAAAAAAAAAGGGAATAAATGTGAAAAAGAGAAACAGCTCAGAGTGGTAGATTTGTAGGTCCCACGCAATTTCATACGCCCATATCTTTGAATGTCCACTTCGCCATCCGATGCTGACTAATTGTGGGTGGCGTGGCGTCCACCCAACACCTTTCACCTTCAAATAATAGCGGTGAACTTAAAAATCTAGACAATGACTCAAAATTAAAACGTAAAATCTAAGGAGAAACGCGTTTCTCCTAAGCGCTTAGGAGAAACGTGTTTCTCCTTAGCGGTTTATTAACGGGTTTAATTGAACGTTTAACGACAGGTTCTTAAGGTTTAATTAAAACATGTTTGCCCTAAGTTCAATACCAAAACGAAATCGGTAGCAAGGAAACCCAGGTTGAATATCAGAAACTATATCAGAAATCGGTAGCAAGCGAAATCAATAGCAATCGAAGGAATTATGGAAAATCCATTGTTGAAATCGGGAGCAAGCGAAAATCCCATTGTGAGTTCACATGTTATTATTGTTTTGGTTCGCATTTTCATAAATTTATGTATATATTAAGCATACTCAATACGTATATGAATTTAACAATGTGTTTTAGTTTGAAATTTACAATTTACGTGTATCTATTTTGTGTTTTATGTTTAACGATTTACCATTCTACTTAGTATTGTCTCTTGGCTTTTAATTCATAATTTTTGTCATGATTAACAATGTGTTTTAGTATTGTCTCTTGGCTTTTAATTCATAATTAAAAAGTTTACGGATATTCATTTTTGTAGTTTACGGATATATCATTGGCCTTGCCAAGGACATGGCCGTATCCACTTGGCATAGTACATTGCCGGTTTAAAAGTTTACGGTTATTCAACTTGGTACTTTACGGATATACATTTTATTGTTTACGGGCGTGAGTCAATTGTGTGTATCTGGATATTCAAATTGGTACCTACTTGGATATACATTTTATTGTTTGGATATTTAATAGATAGTTTACGGATATACATTTTTGTAGTTTACGGATATAGCATTGGCCTTGGCGAGACATGACCATATCCTTTGACCTAGTACATTGCCAGTTTAAAGTTTACGGATAGTCAAATTGGTACTTTACGGATATACATTTTAATGTTTACGGACATGGTTAATTGTGTGTTTACGGATATTCAAATTGGTACTTTACGGATATACAATTAATTGTTTACGGATATTCATTTGATAGTTTACGGATATACATTTGAAAAGCTTACGGTTATCCTTTCAAAGGTTACGGATATCCTTTCAAAAGGTTACGGCTATATATTTTCAAAAGGTTACGGATAACATTTCAAAAGGTTACGGATATCCTTTAAAAAGCTTGGATATCCTTTGAAAAGGGTTACGTATATTTATGTTTTACTCATTAATTAATTACTTTTTCTTAAATAATAGAAGAACCTTTTTGGATATTCAATTGTTTGTTTCTGGATATTCAATTGTTTCTAGTTATTCATTTGTTGATATTTTACGGATATTCATTTGCTTGTTTACGGCTATTCAATTGTTTGTTTACGGATATTCATTTGCTTGTTTACGGATATTCATTTGTATTTTTCTAGATATTCATTTGTGGATATTTTACGGATATTCATTTGTATAGTTTACGGATATTCATTTGTGTAGTTTCTTGATATGCATTTTGATAGTTTACGGATATTCATTTGTATGTTTACGGATATTCACTTCATTTATTTACGGATATCCTTTTTTATTTTTTATTTTTTATGTTTTGTAGCTACAAATTTAAATAAAGGTGAAGGTAGTAAGAAGCATAAGAAGAATCAATTAAGTGAAGGTCAAGTTAAGAACTCTAATAAGAAATCAACGGTGGATGTGGTTGAAAGTGGTAAGAAACGGGCATTTGAACATTGTTGTGTCCCAGAAAGGCTTATTGATCTTTGTTTAACCGATGCTCGGAAAGAAGATGTTAAATCTATAGGTTTTGGTGGACTATTAGAACTTAAGTTGAATAGATTGCCAACGGGGGAATTGTGGAATATCTTGTTGAAAGATTTGATTCGGAAGCTTTATTCGAGAGAATCAAGAATAACAAGTATTATATAACCACAAATGATGTTTTTGATATTCTTTGTCTTCCAAGGAACTTAAAAAAGAGAAGATAAATTGTTGAATAGGAATTGACAAAGAGTTGAGCGCACGATATAAAAATACTTTTGGGAAAGTTAAAGATGGTATTCGGTCAGATGCAGCTTGGTCAACGCATCAAAGAACTACACGATGGAGGTGATGAGTTTAAACGCCTCTATGTATTGTTTCTTTGTCGGTTTCTTTCTTGCACCGGTAGTAACAAAGGCCGTTGATTGTTCTTTGTTGGCATTGGTTGAAGATGTTACTCAAATCAAAAAGTTTGATTGGTGCCAATTTGTATTGAATAAGTTATCGATGGTGTTAGGAAGTTTAAGGCTTCTTACAGCGGTAAAGTGAGGTGTTGCGGTGGTTGTGTGGCAATTCTTTTAATAGCTTACTTTCATAGATTTCCATATTTGCGTAAACACGAACCAGCTGCACGTCCTTTGATTCAACATTGGACTCAAGAGAAAATTTCTGTCAGGAGTGGGAATGAAGCTAAGATTGGTTGGGGTGGAGTTCTTTATTTGGATAATGTTTATCCTATTACAAGCTATGAGGATGATTTGGATGAAGGACTGATTGGATTCTTTGATTGATCTTGCTCCTTTTGTTGAGGATGTAAGTCATCCTACAAAAATACTGCAAGTGAAAATGTTCGAAGTTTTGGATTACATTAAAGAGTCACTGGAAATATTTCGAGAATGATATTAAAGTTGCTATCAATGCTCACATTGCAAGGATTTCAAAAATTGAGAAGGGGAAAGAAAAAGTTAATAATGATGATGTTGAGAAAGGATCTGCTTTGAAGAGGAGGATTTGGTTGGTGATAGTGAACCTTGGGGAAGTCGGGTTTTTGATTACATTGATGATATTATTGATAAATTGAAAACTTCAAAAGATGAAATTTGAAGGAGAAAGGGAAGGTTGGACCATTGCCAACATTTAGGATTCTTTCACGAGTCGAGGATGCGAGCATACAGAGTCGATGATAATGTTGAAAAATTTCAGAATTTTGATGACGAGATATGTGCATGAGCATTATGAGGATCAAGATGCTACCAATGTTGATCAACCCAGCGAAGATCAATCTGCAGAGCATCAAATTGCTAGGCTTAATACGAGAGGATCAAGTTGCGATACCCATCTGTTAAAACAACCAATGATTGAGCCTATATGCATTTATTAAAGAAGTTGACGTGGAAGAAGAATATTCTTCACAAATTTTTGGTGCTATTGATAATTTGGTTGAAAAATTTTTCAACATGGTGTTAATGGTGAGAAGTTTGACAAGATGTTAGATGAAGTGCATTTGGAACTGTGAATGGTGAGATTATTCTTTCATTGAATTCATGGTGAAGAATAAGGAAGTAATGATTGGTATGCCAAAGATAAAGATGGAAGTGGTTGATTATTGCTTCTCAAAAATGATTCTTCGAGTCAAAAAGTAATATCCCTTTTTATTTCAATATTATTACGGTTGAAATTAAATATGTTATTCAAATTTTAATATTATTTTTTCGGTGCTTTTTTCGGTTTAATGATTTCTTTGGTGGAAACGAGACGATATTTTGAGTATGAAAGAAGACACGGATATCACGGGTGCAATTGTGAATGCTTGGGCAATGTTGTTGAACAATTGGAACATAAAAAGGTGTAATGAAGAGATTTATGTTTGGTGTTGACTATTACGTAAGTTTACTTTTTTTCAACAACTTACAAGTATATATCGATTGCGGGGTATATATCCATGAAATTTTTTAAGATATTGTTTATCATTTATATTAACGAGGCTACTTGGGCGAAACGTTCTTTGAATGCTCGTCTTGGTCTTTGAAATGCTTCAAACTTTTTGTATTGGAAAAATGATGTTAATGTAGATGGGAATGTAATGGATCTGAAAGAAGTAGATGCGGTATGTATTTTCATTTGTCAATACATTTACGGATATCATATTGAAAATTTACGGATATACTTTATGGTATTTACGGATATATGCATGACGAGGCCTAGGCCAAGGCCAAGGCCTATGCCATGGCCAAAGTAATTTACGGATATACTTTATGATATTTACGGATATACTTTATGGTATTTACGGATATATCCATGACCAAGGCCTAGGCCAATGCCTATGGCATGTCATAGTAATTTACGGATATACTTTATGGTATTTACGGATATACTTTATGTTATTTACTGGATATATCCATTACGAGGCCTAGGCGAGGCCAAGGCCTATGCCATGGCCAAAGTAATTTACGGATATACTTTATGGTATTTACGGATATACTTTATGGTATTTACGGATAGTCACCTAATATATTTACGGATATACTTATTTTTGCGGTTTTTTTCCCATACTTTAAGGGAAGCAATAAAGGTGGGCACTTTACACTATTTGTGTACAACATGGATTCAAAATCCATTCACTATTTTGACAACCTTTCAATGAATGAAGCAAAAGCAGCTGAAGTTGTGAAACTTACGAAAGCATTGGTATATGTTTTGAAACTTACGAAAGCAGTTTTATATTTTTCATTTTTTTTTCATTGGTTATCTAATATTTTATACTTTAAATGTTTTCGGTATACGCCTATGAAAGGTTTTTGAAGAAGATTAAACATCCATGTTATAATGATTTTGAAGACAAAAACATATAAATTTGAATACATGGAATGTGATTGGGTTCTTAAAGAAAATCATGTTAACCATGATTGTGGAGTTTATGTGATGTCGAGATGAATGATTTTCAAGGATCAAAGTACTCATGCCACTGAGTTATGTCGGGTACTATTAAAGTTTTTTATTCATATTTATATTATATGAGTTTGTATATATATGTTTTAACAATTTTTTTTATTTTTTTACTTTTGTAGGATAAACAAAGGATCCGTCTACGAGCTGAAATTCTTTCAACACTTTTGCTTAGTCAATTGAACAGAGATAAGCATAATTTAATGATTGAAACAAACACTTTTGAAAAAGAGAAGAAAACAAAAAGAACAGAAGAACAAAGTAATGTACAAGATTCATAGGTGTATGTAATTATGTAATTAGGAATCGGTTTGGTGATGTAATTAATGTACTTTAGTGAATTGATAGTTTACGGATATTCATATTGAAAGTTTACGGATATGCATATAGATAGTTTTACGAATATACATTTTTGATATGCTTTATGGTATTTGTGGATATATCCATGACAAAGGCCATTTAAAGTTTCTTGATATCAATTAAAAATGTGTTTTAGTATTGATAACATTTCAAAAGGTTACGGTTATAAATTAAAAAGCTTACGGATATCCTTTCAAAAGGTTACGGATATCCTTTCAAAGGGTTACGGCTATATATTTTCAAAAGGTTGGATAACATTTCAAAAGGTTACGGATATCCTTTCAAAAGCTTACGGATATCCTTTCAAAAGGGTTACGGATATTTATGTTTTACTCATTACTTTTTCTTAAATAATAGAAGAACCTTTTTAATTATTTGTGGATATTTTCGGGATATCATTTTGAAAGTTTTTGGATATTCAATTGTTTGTTTCTGGATATTCAATTGTTTCTAGTTATTCATTTGTGGATATTTTACGGATATTCATTTGCTTGTTTACGGCTATTCAATTGTTTGTTTACGGATATTCATTTGCTTGTTTACGGATATTCATTTGTATGTTTCTAAATATTCATTTGTGGATATTTTACGGATATCATTTTGAAAGTTTACGGATATTCATTTGTGTAGTTTACGGATATTCATTTGTATAGTTTACGGATATGCATTTTGATAGTTTACGGATATTCATTTTTATGTTTACGGATATTCACTTCATTTATTTACGGATATCCTTTTTGATGGTTTACTGGATATACTTTTTGATAGTTTACGTATATAAAATTGAAAGAAAACAAACTAAGTAAATTATTTTAAATATAATTACAAAAAAAAAAAAAAAAAACCAACAATAACAACAAAAAACATCTCCTTTTTGATAGTTTACGGATATTCATTTGTGTAGTTTACGGATATTCATTTGTGTAGTTTACGGATATGCATTTTGATAGTTTACGGATATTCATTTGTATGTTTACGGATATTCACTTCATTTATTTACGGATATCCTTTTTGATGGTTTCTGGATATACTTTTTGATAGTTTTACGTATATAAAATTGAAAGAAAACAAACTAAGTAAATTATTTTAAATATAATTACAAAAAAAAACCAACAATAACAACAAAAAACATACGCAACAATAACAAGAACAAACATCAACATCCCCTAATTCGCATCATTGATTTACGTCATATCTTTGCTCTAGTGCCATGTGTTGTTCCTTGGATATTTCTCCATACGAAGAAATAGATCCACGATGAATAGCATGTGCAAAGAGTTGGTCCCAAGTCAATGTTCTTGTTGGAAAGCTAATGCAGGGCGAGAATGGGCATTGCAATTGATTTTCCACATTATAGAGGGAAACGCCCATTTTGGATTGATCGCTTTGTGACTTGCAACTTTTTGCTCCGGGGTCCATTCTCTTCTAACCCTAGGCGGAAGCGGAACATCCACATTATCATCTACATATTCAACCTCCTCAGTGAAACCCTATATCGAATCGAACTTTCGTCTGCTGAGCTTGGTTGTTGTTGTTGTTATTCATTTTGAGAAATTTGTTTTTTTTTTTTTTTGTGATGGTAGGAGTGGTGTTGTATGGTATTTATATAGGATGAGTACTTGAAAGCGATCAAAAAAGTTGCTCAATGAATTCAATGCACATACATTTATTACTCTTTGAATTCAATGAATTCAATTCACTTACCATCTGTACACATTTATTACTCTTTGAATTCAATAGTAAGTCATGTCTTTTCAAAGTTAAAAGACACATTGGTTGGCTAAAGTCATGGATTCAATAGTTAACTACATATCAAACAAAAACAGTCATGGATTCAATAGTGCCAAATTTCAAACAAAAACATATTCATTAAACATAATTTAGTAACCATTAAACAAAAATACATCAAACACAAAAATATTAAAAACGAATTTAGTAACCATTAAACACTACCACTACCACTGCTCCATCATCATCTACATTGTCATTCAATTTGTTTTTTGGATCATATTCATTCAAAATATATTCCAAATACATTTCCAAAGCCTTGTGGTGAATCCTAGCAGCCTTCATCAATGTTGTGAGCGTTGCCAAACTCATGAGCATGTTTGACTATCCCCACATAATCCTTATCCCTACAATTGTGTCCATTACATGGCTGCAATGGACAACGAAATGAGGGAGTTCCATTTGCAGTAAGAAGGCCGCAAAACAACAAGATGACCATTGAGCAATTTTTGGTAGCACAACATGTATATTTTCCAACTTTTGTCATCATTTGAATCACCCAAAGTTGGCTCCCGTAATTTCCCTTGCCTTTGTTCATCACTAGAAAAATTATTAAAGGTAGAATTTTTTTTGAACTTGATGTATATATTTACCTTTGGACCCATTTATATAGGCAGAGTACTTGAAACCACCAAAAAAGTTGGTCAATGAATTCAATGCACTTACCAACTGTACACATTTATTACTCTTTGAATTCAATAGTAAGTTTGAATGCTTTTTGACCATTAAAGTATATCCGTAAACTATCAATTCTATATCCGTAAACTCTTAATTTGAATATCCGTAAAACTACAAAATGTATAACCGTAAACATTCAATATGAATATCCGTAAACATTCAATATGAATATCCGTAAACTACAAAATTTATATCCGTAAACAACCATATTGAATACCCGAAACTTTAATTGGCCTTGAACTTTGATTTTGGACAAGTGTTCCAAGTTAGGTGTTCCAAGTTGAGTAATAAAAAACAAAAACAAGCCAAGGATTCAATAGTTATCCCAACTAGTACCGCTTCATTTTGTCCATAAGTAATAGTGCCAAAATTCAAACAAAATCAGTCACGGATTCAATAGTTAACTACATTTCAAAAAATCATGGATTCAATAGTGCCAAATTTCAAACAAAACAAATACGGATTCAAGATAAATAAGTTAGATCTTCACTTCTTTTTTATTTCTAAATTTCATCTAAAAAGCAATCAATTTCTCGGTATGAGTACGAGTAGGTCACCAAGTCTCGAGAAAAATGTTGAAGATTATGAAGAAGAAAGAGCCGCTAAAAGAATTTCGTGTTTCTTAGAAGATATTAAGGAGGGATATTATAGTTTGTGGAACAGTTCGAGATAAACTTCACCGCCCATTCTCAGGACAATAAGAACAAAGAAGAAATCAACATGGATTTGGGATTCTCTTGTTACATGCCAAGGATCGTGGGGCAACTAAAGCTTATGGAGAGCATGATATGTTCAAGCACTCGCACTCTATAAGTTTATGGAGAGCAAGAACAAATAATTTGTTATGTGTTGTGTGGTTTGTTTGTTTGTAGTTTTTTTTTAATGAATAATATCTACCGTATAATATCTATCGTATAAGGTCAAGGCCTTGGCCTTGACCACGGCCTCGCCTCGACTTCGGATATGCACCTACCACATTTCTCGGATATACATTCAAATACTTATGGATATAATTGGCCTTGGCCTTGGCCTCGGACTCGCCAAGGCCAAATCCATGACAAGTTCAAGTCCAAGGCCAACTTGTCCATGGCAAGGCCAAGGCCAAGGCCAAGGCCAAGGCTTTGCCATGGCCTTGGCCTTGACCATGGCCTTGGAATTCTGGATATCAATGCACTTACCAACTGTACACATTTATTACTCTTTGAATTCAATAGTAAGTATATCCAGAAACTATCAATTCTATATCCGTAAACTATCAATTTGAATATCCGTAAACTTACAATTCTATATCCGTAATCAATTATCAATTTCTCGGATATGCACCTACCACATTTCGGATATACATTCACATACTTCTGGATATAATTAGCCAAAGCCAAATCCATGACAAGTTCAAGATCAAGGCCAAGGCCAAGGCCAAGGCCAAGGCCAAGTCCAAGGCTTGGCCATGGCATTGGCCATGACCATGGCCTTGGCCTTGGACTTCTGGATATCATTGCACTTACCAACTGTACACATTTATTACTTTTTGAATTCAATAGTAAGTATATCCGTAAGCTATCAATTCTATATCCGTAAACTATCAATTATATATCCGTAAATTATCAATTCTATATCCGAAACTTAGAAATGTATATCAAGAAACTATCATCAATTTCTCGGATATACACCTACCACATTTCGTATATACATTCACATACTTCGATATAATTGATAAAAACATTTAACTAGTCATTTCGAACATAAAAACATCAAATATCTCGTGTATAAAATATTTAACTAGTCAACTTAATAAATTGTAATTCAATCTAAAAACTATTAAATCAAATGTTCATTTGGTATTTTTGAACCAAACTCATCGGTGATTGGCTTTCTTCTATCAAACTTTGTCTTTAGCTTTCGTTTTCGCCCTTTGTATTTGCACGAATTGGATCCATCACAAACTGAGCACTTGTTATACTTTCGAACCAACACTATCATTAACACTTGTCGTAGATCTACATTCCTGTTGATTTTCTCGACAACAATTGTTGTATAAGAAGTGAGTCTCTATTGAACCCATCTTCCAAGATCTTTTTTGCAGACTCTGTTTTCATGACAAGCCATCATCGATTGTGGTATTTCATTGCCATCTTTTGTTTCCAGGGAATGAATTCATTTTTCTCTCGTTGATGTATTATCTTTTCCTTGATAGACTTTGTCCCATACATCTTTTTTGCCATCTTTGTCCACCTTTTTTCAATGTAGATATCTCGGTATCCTTGTGACATTTGACAAATTCGGCGCCTTTATGCAATGAAAGCACAACCAACCGACCGTAGTAAACCGATTGCACTGCATACAACCGTTACACTTTTATCATTCCTAACAAAGAGTACACTCTCATATTTATCTCGGGTACTTCTCATGAGCAACATGTATGAATCCGCAATCTTCATCACTTTCATCTCCAAATTTGTATACAGCAGAAAAGCTCGTTTTACCTCAATCTCAAAGAACTTGAATATCTCGTGGTGTGTATACCTCACCGCTTGTTTTATGATACCACCATACATGTCTCGGTTGAGGGACCGAAATTGATGCTTGAAATTCCTTCTCTTGTTCAAGCATTCCTCCAACGTTTAACCTGTTTCATTGAATATGTCAAAGAACCGAGTGAGGGATGTGTTTCGTTTGCTTTGAAACAAAGGGCATGATTTGTGCTCTCGCTTCTTTGGGATGACAATATCTCCAAATGGAGAAGAAATTTGTGCTTAAAGCCGTGCACCATTTCTCCCGTAGTCCATATAGACGCTTGAACCAGGAATTTTCAACGAGATTGTATTTCACCAAAGATTGACTCCCAACAACTTTCAAATTCATCCTCACCGGTACATCCCATTAAACAATGATCAAATTCTTTTTTAAAATCTTCATTTGTCTTCAATTGTCCAAAGTGGGATACAAAGCATTTTGTTGGATGTGCCATAAACATAGCCTATGCCTCGTACGCCCTTCAAATACGTATTATAATAAAGTTTCGGATATTTACATTATATGCTTCGGATATTAACATACAATAAATTTACATTGACCAATTTTTTGTCATGGCTTAGGCCTTCGCCATGTCCAAAACTAACAATTGAATATCCAAACTACCAAAAGAATATCCAGAAACTACCAAATTGAATATCCAAGAAACTTTATATTGAATAACCGATACTTTAGAATGACTAGCTACTGGATATTCAATCTGTAGTTTCGGATATAAACACCAATGACATATGGGCAAAGTTAAGGCACATCTCGAATTATTTTTAGAACTATATAGCACAAATAAAATACTAGATAAGAAATATTATAAAAGAACCGGGTTATGGAATTTTATAATCATACCTCTTCAATTGCATTTGACATTGCTTGGTCTTGGTCCGTAAATATTGTTTTTGGTTCTTTTCCTCCCATTGATTTTCTAAACCGCTTAAGCAACTGAGACAAATGTTTCTTTTTTTTTCATTTGCTATGAAAGCACAACCAAACATGACAGTTGTTCCAATGATTATTAATGCCAACTATTGGGGCACGAGTATAAGATTGTATCTGTTTGTAGTATAAGTTGTGTCAAATATAACCAGATCTCCATAGAGCTTGTAATCTTCCTTCATCATACTATCTCTCCAAAATATAGCCCCAAGTCTTCCTTCATCATCAAATTTGATTTTAAAATAGAACCCTCGATCTTCCAAAGTGAAATTTCAAAAAGCCTATCAACAACATTCTCGAGCATCACCATTTTCAATTTTTTCCATTCTAAGTTTCGAACAAAATTGACATGATCTTTCTTTGTGTGACCAACATGTTCCTCTCCACCACCGCTTTACCAAAAGACTATATCCATCACTGGTTTTATACCAGCTCTTCTTCCATTATTTCAATTATTTCACCCCGATCTTCTCGAGATACACCTTTCACTACGCTTCAAATGGTTCCAATCCGTCCTTGTCATTGGATGATTGTGCTCTGTAACATGGCGGTCAACAACATACATATCTTCCTCTTTTAGCAATTTTGCCCTCAAAAGAGCCTTACATTGAGTCCTCTTTATGTAATTTCTCCTTCTCTTTTGTTGTTTTTTGGTAACATCGAGTTGTTCAACCGGTGAAGGAATTTGAACTTCATTAACATTAACCGGTGATGGAACACCGATTTTATCCTCTTGGGTTGATCTCGGTAACTCCTTCACATGAGCAACGGAATAGCTTGTCTAATATCCTTGAAGTCTTTTTTGAAACATGATTTGTTGACAACTTAATACTAAATCCTAGTGCATTTGCATGAAGTTTATACAGCTTTGTACAATTCCTCCCATGCCTTTGCTTTTGTTCCCAAAGAAATTTTTGCTTATATCAATATTAGGGTCCTCTACATGCATCGCACACACAAAATATATTAAAAAGAATAATGTTATATGAAATCGTAATTCTAAAGCAATATGTCAATAAAGTTAAGAGAGAAAACCTATTTGAAGCCCGGGCCAGGATCTCGTAGGTTGTTGAATTTGAGATTCTAAATCAATAGGAGAATATGATTCTGCAAGAAAAGGCGTAGTTAGTTAGTTTCGGATATTCATTTTGAAAGTTTACGGATATTCATTTTTGTAGTTTCGGATATATCATTGGCCTTGCCCAAGGACATGGCCATATCCTCGCATAGTACATTGCCGCTTTAAAAGTTTCGGTTATTCAACTTGGTACTTTCGGATATACATTTTATTGTTTCGGACATGGTCAATTGTGTGTATCTGGATATTCAAATTGGTACCTACCGGATATACATTTTATTGTTTCGGATATTCAATAGATAGTTTCGGATATACATTTTTGTAGTTTCGGATATAGCATTGCCTCGCCAAGGACATGACCATATCCTTCGACCTAGTACATTGCCAGCTTTAAAGTTTCGGATAGTCAAATTGGTACTTTCGGATATACATTTTAATGTTTCGACATGGTTAATTGTGTGTTTCGGATATTCAAATTGGTACTTTCTGGATATACAATTAATTGTTTCGGATATTCATTTGATAGTTTCGGATATACATTCAAGGTTTCGGATACTCATTTTATAGTTTCGGATATCAATGCACTTACCAACTATACACACATTTCGGATATCAAATGAATATCCGTAAATTATCAATTCTATATCCGTAAACTATCAAATGTATATCAAGAAATTATCAAATGTATATCAAGAAACTATCATCAATTTCGATATGCACCTACCACATTTCGGATATACAATCACATACTTCGGATATAATTGGCCTTGCCAAGGCCAAGGCCAAATCCATGACAAGTTCAAGGCCAAGGCCAACTTGTCCACGGCAATGGCCAAGGCCAAGGCCAAGTCCAAGGCTTGGCCATGGCCTGTGGTTTGACCATGGCCTCGGCCTCGGACTCCTGGATATCAATGTACTTACCAACCTGCATACACATTTATTTCTGGATATGCACCAACCACATTTCTGGATATAAATTCACATACTTCGATATATAATTGGCCTTGGCCTTTGGACTTGGCCATGGTCAAGGCCAAGGCTAAGTACAAAATCAAGGTCAATGGCAAAGCCAATAAGCAATTTATGGATATGTACCTAACACATTTCTCGATATACATTTTTGGTACTTCTGGATATCATTAATATAAATTTCTGGATATGTACCTTACACATTTCTGGATATATATTTTTGGTACTTGATATCATTTATATAAATATCTGGATATAATTTATATAAATATCTCGGGTATGGATATAGAGATTAAACCCGTAGGCCGGAGAATATCGATTTGTGTAGCCTAGGAGAATATCGATTTGTGATATTTACGAATATCCGTCATGTAATTGAGCTTCCATTTATGCTATTGATGGATAGATTCAAAATTACGTAGATCAATCTCTGGAAATGTACAATAACAATCGACCTTATTACAATAAACGTTGATTAAAATTAAAAACAGTAGTTGTTGATTTGGTTCATATTACCTGATTTAATCAATATCGATTTCTGTATTGTTTCTTGATATTCATTTTGATTGAACTGTCCTGCTCGTCTCCATTTTGCTGTGATCGTTGTAGTGCGTCTTTGTGTGTATATACGCAAATATTGAATTTATCTAGGTTTTTGTAGGTTTTTGGATAATAGAACCGGTTTAATTGAAATGGTTGCCGGTTTTTGAATATATTAAAAAACCCGTTTCTCCATACAGATATGGAGAAACGCGTTTTTCAACAGACCAACTCAAATTAAAATTAAGGGCGTAAATAGTTCGATTTAAATTGCGTTTTAATATCGAATCAAACTAAATTATTTGATTTGATTTTCAAGTATAAATGTTTCGATTTGATCTTAAATTTTGGCAAATTAAATGATTCGGTGTGATTTGTAGTCTGACCCTAACATACCAAATTAAACCGCGGCTTGAAACCAAACTGCAATACCAAACCACATTACATAAATTAATCTTAACCCCCGTTTTGCATCTTATTTAGAGTTGGTCATTAAAAAAACGCATTTTTTTCTAAGCTTAGAAAAATCCATTTTTACACTGGCACTTAATAACACGGACACTTTTTTACACTGACACTTTTTACACTAACACTGACACTTTTTTACACTGGCACTTAATATGCATTCACTAACACTTTTTTATACTGGCACTTTGTTACACTAACACTGCACTTTGTTACACTAACATTGACACTTTTTACACTGGCACTTAATATACATGCACTGACACTTTTTTACACTGTCACTTTGTTACACATGCACTGGCACTTTGTTACACTGGCACTAGCGGAGGAAACAAAACACGTTAACGCGTTTTTTATAAGATTTTGGCTCTTATTTAATATTTTCGTATGTTTATCAGTTAGATCAATTAAAAAATCTACATTAAATAGATTAATTCTAACCCCCGTTGTGTATCTTATTTAATATTTTTTTTTATCATCGTCATTGCGACAAATAAATAACTAAGTTCTCTACATGATCAAATATTGTAAAATGTTTTTCTTCCTTCGGCCTCTTTCTTACTCTAGTCTCCTTCGACTTTCCTTATAAGACCTGCATCTTAGAAAAAATGGTTTAATAAATGTCAAATATTAGGGAAAAAAAAACAGTTTTTTCTAACTATTAGAAAAAACGGAATTTTTAAATGCATGACGTTATGTTAAGAAAAAACCACAGACTGTAGCACCTTCTTCAATCAACGCATTTTTTACGACTGCCTTCACGAGATTGTGAAGAGCCGACACTCGAAAAGCTTAAATCAATTACAGGTACAATTATCTATCGCTGCTTAGGCCCCGTTTGTTTTCAGGAAAATGGGAGGAAAACGTTTTTCGGAAAACGTTTTCCCCATTTTCCGGTGTTTGGTAATTTTCTGGAAAACGTTTTCCCCATTTTCCCCGAAACATGTTTGTTTTCCGGAAAACGTTTTCCCCATTTTTCGGTGTTTGTTAGTTTTCCGAAAAATGAAAAAAATGGTTTTCGAAAAACATTTTCCGGAAGTTATTTTCCCCGAAACAAACGGAGCCTTAGTGTATGTGAGTGTATGTGAGGGATGGGTGGATTCTATAACAAAAGCTCATGCTTTAAGTCCGGGAAAGAGAAAATAATTGTTTAAATGTTGAAAGGGTTTTTTTTTTAGGTTAGGTGAATTGAAAACGGTGGTGGTGTTTCTTTAGGTCGGGTGAATGACAAACGGCAGTGGGTTGTAATTTGAGGAGATCAGCATGTTTTTGTTTTAATTTAAACCTAAATAACATTGTCATCTTATGTGTTATAAAGTGACAGTTTATGTATTGAAAAGTGTCAATATATGAAATATAGGATGCCAATGGTATTGTTAAAAAGTGATAGTGATAGTGTTAAAGAGTAACAGTGACAGTGTTAAAAAGTGTCATAATAATGTTAAAGAATGTCATGTAATATTAAAGAGTGTCGGCGTAGTATTAAAAGTGTCGGTGGTACGTAGTGTTAAGAGTGTCTTAGATAGTGTTCAAAAATGTTAGTCGTAGTGTTCAAAAGTGTCAGTTATAATATTAAATAGTGTCAGAGACAGTGTTAAAAAGTTTTAGTTGTATAAAAGAGTGTAGTTGTAGTGTAAATAAATGTCAGCGGTAGTGCTAAAAAGCGTGTTAATATAAAAGAGTGTTAGTGATAGTGTAAATAAATGTTAGTAATAGTGTTAAAAAGTGGAATGACACTCTTTAGGGCAAGTCCAATGGTGGTCCTAAAACTTAATTTTGATACCCATTTAAAAGACTTTCCATCTCCAATGGTAAAAGCATCAAGTCCTAAAATTAAGTTTAGTCCTTAACAAAGTCCTAAAATTGAGACTTTGCTAAGGACCAAAGCTTGTTCATCACTCGCGCACGTGAGCCACAATGGAAGAAAATGTGAGGGAACATCTTTCTCTGTTGCTTGTCCCCCCTTCCCATCAACCTCTTGTCACCACAAAATTCCCCAATCCAATGAATTCCTCCGTCCAATTATTTTGATTTATAATTTATTTGATTTTTTAAAAATTATTGATGAGATATTAATTTTTTTCCAAGAGTGAAGAGATATTAAATTTTTTTTGATGGAGGTAGTGATTTAGTTTTTGATTTAAAATTTATTCAATTTTAAATAATTATTTAACAATTTTGATTTTTATTGAAAAATAATTAGTTTAAATAATTATTATATTTCGAAATTATTTATAAAATTTTAATTTTTGATAAAAAATAATTAATTAAAATAATTATTATATTTCAAAATTATTTATCAGATTAAAAAACTAATTATTATATTTCAAAAACTAATTAATTAAAATAATTATTATATTTCAAAATATTATAAAAGTTATTAACTTTAAAAAAATTAATTTGGTACCTAATTTTTGATACCCATTGTTGGAGATGATTTTTTAGGATCATGCAAAAAGTCCCCATGGGTATCAAAATTCGCTTTTGCACTAGACTGTGACCACCATCAACTTGCCCTTAAAGTTTACACCACCTGTTTGAGACATACACTTCCACTTTTTAAAGTATACATCGACATTTTATTAAATTCTGACACTCAAAATTATTGTGGGACAGAGTAAGTATGTCTCAAAACTCCACTGGACCAAATTAAACGAGAGTAAAGTTCATGTTCATCCATGGAGAGCAGCTCGTTCACACTCAATTTGTTCACCCTCAATTTCGTTAACTAAGTTTTCTGTTTCTTTTATCTTTTTTTTTTTTATGGAATTGGAATCTACACACAATTTAATTGAATTACTTTTTTTTTTTTTTATTATGAATGTAGGATGGTGGCTTCCAAACGCAAGAAGATGATGACTTCCCTTTCCATAAGAGTATTGTTATATCGGTTGATGACGTAATTTAAGATAATTCGTTTTTCTTATTATTATTATTTTTTTTAAAAAAACTAATATTTCACAAGATTAACACTTAATAAAGGCTGAACCACCTTTAAATTCGAACCACTACCATCCTATCAAGTTTAATTTGAACAAAGATATAATCCACTCTCTTGTGGAGGATTTAGAACCTATGTTGCATGCGGTGCTTCATTGTAATGCTTCAAATATAATGTGGTTCCTTAATTATATTAGGATTAAGTGGGATCTACATATGAAATTCATCTTAAATAGAAGTAATCTTGTTCGTTCATAATAAAAGAGAATACGTAAAAGGGAGAACGCGTTACTTCGATACGCGTTACGGATATCCGTAACCATTTGAAAGGATATCCAGAAGCTTATGAAAGTGATATCCAGAAACCTTCAAAATGATATCCAGAAACTTTCAAAATGTTTCTGGATATTCATTTGATGGTTTCTGGATATACTCCCTCCGTCCCACTTCACTTGGCACCAAGTGAAGTGGCACGGTAACTAAGGAAAAATAAGAATGAAAAAAAGTGTAAGAAAATGTTGTGAGTATGAAGAATTAAATAGGAGAGAGAATGAGTGGGAGGAATAGTTAGGAGAGAGAATGTTGTGAGTGTAAAAGTGAAGTAGGAGAGAGAATGAGTGGAGGGAATAGTGAATATTCTTTTCCATTTTGGGCAGTGCCAAGTGAAGTGGGACGTCCCAAAATGGAAATTAGTGCCAAGTGAAGTGGGACGGAGGGAGTACATTTGAAGGTTTCTGGATATCCAGAAACCTTCAATAAGCAATTTCTGGTCTTGGCCTTGGATTTGGCTTCAAATCTATTTTTTCTGGATATCCGCCCAAAGGCTTCTGGATATCCGTTTCAAAGCTTCTGGATATCCAGAACCCTTTGAGACTGATATCCAGAAATTTTCTTCTGGTTATCAAACGTATAGCTTCTGGCTATTAAAAACGCGTTTCTCCATAGTTATGGAGAAACGCGTTTCTCAGCAGACCTACTCAAGAGAATATATTAGGATTATGTGGAATCTATAGAAAATTCATCTTAAATAAAATTAATCTAGTTGATTTATAATAAAAAAAAATATGATAAAATTTCAGTTGCTGTAATTAAACAACAAATGACATGTAATAACAATTCACGCTCCCCCTCGAGAAGGGTTTTGTACGAAAAATTGTCATTTATAATCGTTTTCGCCATTCCAAAATGATACAGTTGCAGATGAAGGACAAAGGCCAAGACTCAGGCTGAAGAACAAGCTGCTGATGCTGATGAACAAGATGCTAATGCTGAAGAAACAGGTGAAGCTCCAGGCGGCCGCACCCTCCCCACCCAGGCGCACGCCTAACTTGAAGGAGATCATTGCCGAGCTTCTGGACGCGAGGCGGGCGCCCCATAAGATCCCAGGCGGGCGCCTCAAGCACGGGCCAAGTTGCTGATGTCGCGTTGGTTGTTTCATTGCTGATGTTTGGTTTAATTTAATTAGAGCTATTTTGGTACTTTCTTGGGCAATTCGTTTTAGGATTTTTGGAGAGTATTTAAACTCTTTTATGACTTTGAATAACTTAGTTTTGGATTTTATGAATTGAATTAAAGGACAAGAACGGCTGTGCCTTCTTTGTTAACGAATCTTGTTGATTTTCGTTTGGTTCCATCTCATAACCTCCGTTTCCTACATCATTTGGTATCAGTTGTCTGGACGATTTGATGGCCGAACGAGGGCGCGTAGTTCATGTAGGAAAAGGTGTTCGTGGTAGGGGCCGTGCAGCGGATCCTCCGGAAGACGATCATCACCGCGAGCATGATATACGCGATATCGAGATCAACGATCTGAGAAGACAGGTTCAGGTACTTCAACTCCAAGTTCGGAATCGCAGAAATCGTGGGGGGACACCGCCGATTATGGATTCTGATTCGGATATTTCTTCCGAGAGTGAGGAGTATCACAATGGTGTCGATTCCTTGACCAGAAATCTTGATAGGTATGCAACTAACCATTCGAGGGAAGTCGATATGAAGATCGAAACTCCGGATGTCGAAGGTAAGGCAAACCCTACTGATTCCTTTGTGTTTTGGGTTGATACTGTAGGGTTTAACGAGGGTATTTTTGTCGAATCTTCAAGTCATGAAAATCTTGTCGATTGGTCAAAACCCCCTCGGTTTGATACATATCCTGAAGAGTCGATTGATTCTTGGATGGATACTATTGGTTTTAAAAAAGGTTCTTTGGTCGAATCTTCAAGAGAAGAAAATTTTGTTGATTGGTCCAAACCACCTAGGTATGATATGTGTCATTGTGACGTTTGTCAAGTATCGACAATCGGTCATGTTTATGACAATGACTCACCTGCTGATAAGGAGTCAGAGAAAATATTTGATAATCATGGGGCAACTTTGGAGTGGAAGTTTGAAGCAGTTACCATTGATCTTCGGTACACGGATCCATTTGACTCGTATTCTCCCAGTTCTTCTGTTTTGTGTATCGTTCAGAAATTGATTATTGAGTATTTTATCTCAACACAATGGAGCGATTGGATAGATGTCGTCACGAAGGCATTAAAGTTTAGAGTTCGTCAAAGACATGTCTTTCTGTTGAAGCGCCTTGTTGGTATCGACTCGTGGTCGAGTCTTTTTCAAGGGGGGGGGTGAATGATACAGTTGCAGATGAAGGACAAAGGCCAAGACTCGGGCTGAAGAACAAGCTGCTGATGCTGAAGAACAAGATGCTGATGCTGATGCTGAAGAAACAGGTGAAGCTCCAGGCGGCCGCACCCTCCCCACCCAGGCGCACACCTCACTTGAAGGAGATCATTGCCGAGCTTCTGGACGCGAGGCGGGCGCCTCAAGCACGGGCCAAGTTGCTGATGTCGCGTTGGTTGTTTCATTGCTGATGTTTGATTTAATTTAATTAGGGCTATTTTGGTACTTTCTTGGGCAATTCGTTTTAGGATTTTTGGAGAGTATTTAAACTCTTTTATGACTTTGAATAACTTAGTTTTGGATTTTATAAATTGAATTAAAGGACAAGAACGGCTGTGCCTTCTTTGTTAACGAATCTTGTTGATTTTCGTTCGGTTCCATCTCATAACCTCCGTTTCCTACATCACAAAATAAACGTTTAAAAAATTAAAATATTTGTTGCTCCCTAATTATCTTCCCCCCTTGCCTTTTCCATTCTCTCTCTCTCTCTCTCTCTCGCTTCTTTTTTTTTTTCTTTACTTCAGTGTTTAAATTTATACCTTGTTTGAATGTGCCGGACCTTTTTTAATTATATTTCAGACATTGACGTCATGGAGACAATCTTAAAATAAGATTAGAGTGAACATTATGGTACCCACAAATGTTATGCAATGAAACAAGTGATGGTTTAATTTCGCGATTAAGATTGGTCCAAGGAGAGTCTAATCATGATTTGTGAATAATTAAGTTGTCATTAATTAATGATTAACATAAAACACTAGACATAAAGTCAACAATGGAAGTTGACCAAATTTTATGGTTTGAATTTGAGAGGCAAGGGCAAAAAAAGTTGTATATTTATGTTTCTTTTTCTTGATCATGTTTTAGGTGACAAAGAAAACTCCAAACAAATTCCAAAGTTACTTGCTTGATATCATTTGGCAATGGAGAAATGAAAAGTGGAACCATATGAGTGAGAGTCGAAAAGTCAACACAAAATTGTCCATGAAGAAAGATTAATAATTAAATTTGTGTTAATTTGTGACGTCTATACGGGTGGCTGGGTGGGTGGGTGATTATCAAATGGCACGGGATGTCTATATAAGCAATCTTTTAGATGGCAATAGATTTATAATAGACTCGATAGGATAGGGGTTTATAATATGATGACAATTTCATTGAATAATACCAAACTTTCTTTAAAAAAATGGAAATTTTTGTTTTATATTTTTTTAGGATGAAGTAAGTATTTTTGATAAAGCATTACTATTCTTAAAAGAACAATATACACTTCCTCCGTCTCATAAAAATATTTTTACTTTCTATTTGTGTTTGTCCAAAATAAAAGTTTTATTTTCATAAACTATACTACTAATATGCTTAAATGTTCATTTGCTACTTGCCTAACTCTTACTTCCGCCCATCGTAATTCTTACTTTCATTAAAAATAATAATGAAAACGAAAATACTCCCTCTGTACCAATAAAAACTTCACTAATTATTCAAAAGGCGTCAGTTAGAAGGCACCTTTTCTTTTGGCGAAAAATCTTTCTTATTTCCTACTCATTCTCTCATATATATTATTTTAATACTCACAACACCAATTATAATTCTTATTCCCTCCATTTAATTCTCTCCTATTTTCAAATTACACTCACAACATTTTTTTCACTCCATTTTAAGCCAATTTACGTGCGCAAAAGGGTGAAGACTTATTGTGGAGACGGAGGAGTATACCGCTAGAAAAAATCATTGTTAATAAGACTAGTTTAACAGTAAAAAACCGACAATTTTACCGTCCTAAAACCTGACAATATAAAGCACCAAAAACCCTATTTTTCCTAATTGCAGGAAAAAATTATACAGGTACTTATGTGCATGAATTACTAATTAATAAATTGTGTTTTTTTTTTCTTTTAACATGTAAACATTCATTTAATAATAGAGTAAGATAGTACTAAATGAGCTAAGCTAAAGGTTTAAGTATCTGAACAACAGATTTAAATATTGAAAATTTAAAAGATACAAATAGAATCTATGAAGAAAGAGTAGGGGTGGGGGAGGGGGGGGGGGACCAGGCCACCCTCAAAACATATCAAATGGATGCATATGGTGGTAGGGTTTTGTTCACAATAAGTCAACTATTTAGGCATTTTGTAATTATACCACTATTATTATTCTTGTTTATATCTACATACTTTATATATTACTCCTCCTTCATCCTCCGACTAAAATTTTATACACAATAATTAAAAAATAATACTATAATAAGAGAAAAGAGAATGAGTAAAAAGACGTAATATGGATCATATTTAAATCATATTTTATTTGAGTGTATTTTATTAAAATAGATAGAATGTTATCGACTATTGACATGTTATCTATCAACTGCCAACATAAAATTTAATTTATTTATTAAAAAAAAAAAAAAAAGAGGGAGAGAGAGGGAGGGGGACGGAAAATTGGTTGATGGGGAAAGCACTTTAAAGATCTGGAAAAGGAGCCAGTAAGATAGGGTAGGCCCAATGGAATTCAATTCAATTCAAATTAGATGGGAAAAGATGGGCAAATGGGACCCTTCCCCAGCTCCTAAAATCTCTCCTGGAAGATGGTACCTTCTTTCTTTTTCTTTTAAGAATGTACTACATTTTTACAAGATAAAATGAGTGTTCAATTGAAAGGATGAAGCTTTTTAACACCTAAATAATTCAATCTTGAATCAACAACACTTAGCATTACACTGCATCAACTTGAAGTATTGGGTGCACGTGCACCCAATATACATAATGTTTGTCCGCTTCTGACCCTCCCTAGCCCTTCAAAGTTCAAACCACGGGATGGGAAAGAAAACAATCTCTTAATATGTCTTCATTCCCTTTGTGGATACAATGGGGACTTTAACTGTAGAAACATGGGCCGAGTTGGTGGAACTACTAATCTTCTTTCACTGAGATGAAGCAATTATTTCGTGTTACATCCTGCATCTTTCAAAAATTAGCTCAAAATAAGTAATCCGCATCTGGGAATTTCCACATCTAATGGAAAAATGAACGTATGAGTTGCATTGGTTAATAGATGCAATCTCGTGAATGAAGACACCTTGAGTAAAGCAGGACAAGCAAAAAAGAGGATTTTATAACACAGTGATAGACCAATGTGATCCCTTTGAATATTTTATAAAAGTTATTTACAAAGAAATTTGCATAATAGAGGCTCGGGTTATTGAAAACATGACTTGTAAATTGTAAGACGGATAGCTTTTAGGTTATCATGAACTGAGGATGTTTCGCTTATCTACCTCTGAAAGGGTACTCAAAAGTGTTCAATATGTCCACTCTTGTTGAGTTTCTTAGGTAAACTTGTGGTACAGAAAAGCCGAACTGATCTAAGGTTCTGAATAGTATAAAGAACAGATGAGTAAAATAAAGAATAGGAAAAGCAGAATTTAAGATCAGGTTTCATAACTTAGATTCATTCAGACAGCAGCACAGATATCATAATAATCGCTACCAGGCTCCTTAAAATTTCATCCTACTTTATGACAAAAAGAACCAGGAAGTTTAATAATAGGACGAATCTGGTCTTTGTTGCCTTTCGGACAGAGAATAAAATCAATCTGTGTTACACTGCTACGGAGTAATATTTTAGATGTTCTTTTTCGCTTACTTGTAACTGCTATTAATGCTCTGAGTTGGCAGCCATTAATCACGCTCTAAACAGATGAGAGATCTGCTTCTTCTTTTTTTCATTTTTTTTCTTTTACTGTATTCGTCTTTTCTTTCCTTTTTAATATTTCCACTTTCTCCTACTATCATATTCATATGCGCTAATAGAAACATATTCATATAGATGCAGACACAATATATTCAAACCTACTAAAGGAATATCAACAAAATGAAAGTTAACCCATGAAGAGAGAGGTGACAAAAGAACTGACATGCTTATAATATCATCTAAGGTTTGTGTGACGAAAGTAATATAACCCCCGTTTCCTTTTTTTAGCATTCGCAAACTTACCGCCTAGTGAATAAGTTGCAAAAAGTTACTCTTCCTCTTCAAAGTCCATAATGAAGTCAGTCAGGTTCTCCGAATCATCTACAGCTTCTTTTAGTGATAAATCAGTCTTCTTAGTCTTAGGTGTATCCTGCAAGCGAGTAAGAATACATCAATCTCATTCATCTAATGTATAGAAATAAAGGTAACAATAAATAGTTCTTCCATAGTAAAGCTTAACCTTGAAACATAATCAGGCCCGGTTTTGGGCAAGTGCAAGGAGCCCATTCGCACAGGGCCCAAAATTTTATGGGGCCTCATATTTTCCACCATTTCTAAGACTTAGGCCAAAATTTTATGGAGTCTTAAAATATATAATTTGATGATCTGGAGTTTGTTCATAATGTGGTATATTCCATCTGGATGCTGATACGATTCTGGATTTAACCTATTTCTTTCTAAAAAAATCCCCTTGGAAAGTTCAAGAATTATAGTTTATTAAATTCAAGAATCTTTCAGTTTCCATAGTTATCTAGCTTTTGGGGATTGCTGAACATTGAATTTTTCTAGATTATCAGAGTTGAACAGTTTGAGTTTTGTGGCTTAAAAAAAAAATGACAGCTTCGAATCGGATCGGGTTAGGTAAATGGTTTAAAGTGTTCGGATCGGGTTCGAATCAGGCATGTTCCGATCCGAACCCGACCCGTTGCCATCCCTACCGGTTCTATTGACTTTGTTGGACCCAGGTTCGAATCCTGAGAAGCTTCTTTTGTCTTTCATTTTTTCTCCCGTCTTTTTATGATTCTTTCTAAAAATCCACCTACATCAACAACTGAATTTTCTTCTGATTTTTTTACATCTTAAATTGTATATATATATATATATATATATATATATATATATATATATATATATATATATATATATACATTAAAAAAATTACGATGCATATATTTTAAATATAAATAGTGTATATTTTTTAAATATTAAGGGCCCAATATTAATATTTAGCACAAGGCTCCTATATTTATTGAGACGGGCCTGAACATAATTTAGAGTTTCATGATACCCTCTCCGCCCCAAAATAAATGTCGCACTCACCATTTTGGTTTGTCCCAAAATAAAAGTCGCATGTCTAAAATAGAATATTGAGTTTGGAGATCTCCCTAAATCGCGCTTTCTTTCTTAAAGGAAAATGTATGATTCATGGTCAATCACAGCTTTCCTGTTACACAACGCTTTTGAAATGCTCGGGTTTAAACATTGACATTAGAAGTTCAAGGAGCTACTTTGTTAGAAAAAAAATTACACTACTCATATGAAAGATTGGGGTACTTAAGGAAACATAACAAAAAGCTTTAAAATGTTAACTTGTCAACTACAACATTTATACGGGAATGGAGGGAGTATTTTTAGAACTAATAAAGACTTCTATCTGGAACGATTTTCTCTATCTGATATATAATCTTGGAGAATTTTCATTCTGTTATTTTCTACCCCTCTCCGTCCCTAAATAAATGTCAATTTTTTCAAAAATAAAATAAAAAAGGCCCTAAATGTATGTCCATTTTTCGGAGAAGTTACTAAACTCTCCCTCATCAAACATCATGCTTGAATTAACACTTGCAATCATCGTATCATGTGGTGAGATCATTAAGGTTGTTAATGTGCTTATGATACTAAAAGTGCTTACAAACAAACATCTCTAAAAGCTTAAGCTTACAGATAAGTTGGTAGCTTAACAGTTTGTAAAAGAAAGTACCTTTGACTTGGCAAGCTCGGGAGTACTCTTGACAACACTCCAATTGCGTCCAAGTTTTTCCTCTTCATCAGTGGCCTCAGTATCACTATCCTCTCCTTCATCCTATTGTAGGAAACGTATTCACACGCGACAAAATATTGCACGAAAAAGGAGCATAAGCAGAAAAATTTAAGTGACCACTAGAAAAGACAGAATAACCAATAGGCATCAGACAAATTAAACTCACGTCCTTTTCTCCAATGTCAACAGCTTTTGACATAGCTTCATCCATATTTGATTCTTGCTGCCAAAGAAACAGGAGTTAAAAGATGAAGATAAATATAGTGCATCCAATTTGGACCAGGATGTCAAAAAAAAAAAAAAGCACTAGGACCATAGGTTATGATCCAGAAAATATATTACATATCATAATATTTGACACTTAACACGGAATTAGCAACATTTGAAAATCCTACTGTACCGTTGATTAGAGAATGGTGAACATGAATTAGCTATGACCTGCTTATATGTTTGGCCTAACTCTTTCATTTCCTCAACGTATAAAAACAGTAACACACTAATCAGAGAAGCTCATGACACGACTTCTCAGTACATAGTATTATAGCTTACGTTATAGTGCAAACAACATCAAACACAGTAACACACACACACACAAAAAAAAAAAAATTAAAAAAATTAAGGTAACGTTGAGCTGGCATATGCACTTCATCTTTAAATAGATGATGTATTGTAAGATAACATTTTCCACTTCAGTAAATAAGAAGATCAGAAAAGAAAGCTTAAGTTCATGCATCATATATTCATATCTGAACGAGAGTAATTACCAGAAGACGTTAAAACAGAAACATGAAGACGCAAACTTAATACAGAGTACTCCCTCCGTCCCAACATGAATGACCAAAAAAATTTCAAATTTGCTTTTGATCAAGAGCAAATTTGAAAATTTTTTGGTCATTCATTTTGGGACAGAGGTAGTACTATTTATTTGGAGCAACAACTAATGCGTGATGTCAACATGCACTTTCTTATTTTATTACCTCAATATCTTCATTCTTCTCTTTCGCCAGGGTTTTTTCAAACTCTTCCCTCGGTATCACTATCCCATGCTGATAAATGAAAAGAAAAGAAAAGAAAAGAAAATCAACAGCAATTAATTTCTGGAGGCATCAAATGATAATGCTTGAACTAACAACCTAGTCACCTACATAAGAAGTCATCATTAAGTGCTTTGAGAGAAATAGCTATTTTACGTCTTCCCAGGTAGCATAATAAGCTGGTATAGCCACATAATATAAAAAAACACAAAGTAAGATTCCATCCAAGCAGTGAACTTGTTCCCTATCCCCTGGACGGAAATAGAAATGAGTATGCTATGACATTAACCAAGCCAACAGCCACTGTGATTTTGGACATGGGCTTGTTGGTGGAGGTGAATATTAAAGCTGCAGCGTGAAAGAGAGAGGGGGGGGGAGGACCCCTAGAAAATAATCACGTGAGGCACATATAGTTGCTGAAATCAAAATATAATGGAACAGAAAGTGGATTGAAGGAGCAAACTTTATTACAGTGTCGGTCAATGATCAAAGCTGATAAAAAAATTGGATCAAAGGCAAACCCTGAAACTAACGGTAAATGCTGGTCTGAGTTTGTAACTTGCAAGTACTATTAACTTAACTGCACAAAATGGGCATGCAAGAAAATGTATTCTATCTAAAAGTTTAAATTGAAGTAAATGGTTTTACAGCTGAACAAGAGTCTTAATAACACCAACTAACACCAACCTCTTTCAAAAAAGCCACCGTATCGGGTATTGGCTCATGAAAATCTGGACCCCTGTAATCAGTCACCGCATCTGGATCTTGTATGTAGTTCACTGTTGGATAAACAGGATCTCCACCCCATACTACAATCACCAATACAAAGTGAATCTAAATAAGCATGTAACCACTTATCCGATGAGTATCAACAAAAAGTAACACAAGCACAAGAAGAAAACAATACTGAAAACAGCTACTAACACTCCATCTAATAAATGTTGGGTAAAGTCACTTGGAATTTGTAGAACAAGTATTGCACATAGCAGGATACATAATATGATTCACTCCGGGAATAAGCACCAGTAGGAAAGATGGAAATGTGTCACTCAACAGAAAGATCATATATGAGGATCTCAAAAAAACTTGCATGAATAGAAATATTTGGAGCGGAAGGAAAGAGGATGTCACCAACCAAAGAGCAGTTGCAAACCAATCTCCACATTTTATGCATTCAGACGAGTGCAATGGTGCACTTGTAATCTTCTTCCTTTTTTAGTTTTGACATTTTTTACTAAAAACCAAAGAGCAGTTGCAAACCTTTCATGAAAGTGGGAAAGACAAATTTCAGGAAAACACAATGGATGTAACTGATGTCCCTGCACCCCTTGTCCACAGAAACTATTTCTAGAATCACTGGGTGTTTCGAGTTAGAATAAGTTGATGCTAAACTGGATCAATGAGAAGTTAAAGTATGCAATTCAAAGTTAAACTAGAAAAAAATTACTCCCTCCATCCCTAATTGAATGTCCAAAATTCATTTTAAGGGACACTATGAAAATGCGTGTTTCTATATATTTTAATGACAAAGATCCATAAATATACTAGTTATCCACTTTCTAAACATTTAATTTTACGATAATAAAATGAATAGCGACAAAAATTTGGTAAAAAACATTTAGGGACAAGGTCTTTTGCAAAAAAGACATTCATTTTGGGACAAGCATTTCTTGTATTTAGACATTCATTTAGGGATAGAGGGAGTAACATAGTAGAGACAAAGGACAAAAAGGAGCAGATAAAACGCATAAGATAAATGTGTTAAAGTTGATACTTTGCTTTATCAGTTCCTCGCGCATTCGCATTGCCAAAGGATCCCTGCGAATACGATGATCAGTTCCCATCATAATTCGATACTCCCGATCACTTTGATGGGTGAACATCTCAATGAGCTGTGTGTTCTCATCTTCGCCGGTCTCTTCAAAATGTTTCTGAACAGCTTCACGTGAAGTGTCTCTATTCCAGTCTTTGACCCATTCTGAGTAGTATGCTAACGGGCCATCCCTTACCAGTCTTTCATGTTCAGCGTGTATCCTACATTAACCAACATTTAGTCTGTAAATTCGTTTTTAAATTATAACATACAACAAATATTTTATATTGGTCATCCGGTTATCATATTATTGACTATTTTATGATGTGATGTCACATAAATTTTGACAATGATCTGGAGAGTACGTAACAACTTCTTATTGCATACTCTCACATGAATCTTAAACAATCAATAATTTGCCAATATATGTATATATGTATATATATATATATATATATATATATATATATATATATATATATATATATATATATATATATATATATTGACTCAGTCATGCCTAGAAGCAACCGGAACCAATATATTCTCGAATACATTCTACATTGACCACAAACATAAGACTTCAAGCATCCATTAAGTAACTAAACAATTAAGAAAACCTTTCTTTACAATTAATATAAAACTTAATGGATAGAAAACCAACATAAATTCATTGTCCTTCATGTCTTTAGAGAGTACATTTTATGGTTAGAGAAATCAGGTGACTCCCACTCAAAGGTAAAAGGTACCCCCACTATTGTAGATGGTCATTTTTATCAAAGCCATAATGCGTAAAGGGGGTTTCAGTTAACATTGCTATTTTTTGAATGACTAAGATTTTCAGTTAGCAGTAAAACAAAGATTGATAGTGCTGACATGATTACTAGCTCACGAGTCATCTTAACCTAGCCACTTCAGTATAAACTGTTTTATCTTCAAGGAGACACTGTGTTGGTTCCACGGCTGGTAATCAATACCATTCCAACAACAACAACAAAGCATTAGCATTAGTCCCAAAATAATTTGGGGTCGGCTTATATGAATCCTCATATGTCATCGTGAAAGAAAAAATGTAAGAAAAAAATAAGTTAAAAGAAGAAATAGGTGGGGGGAAAATTTAGAAAATGAAAAGAGAAGAAAAAAATAAAAATAGTGATAATAAAAGAATAAATATATAATAGATAGAGAGAAAAAATTAAAATTAAAATTTTAAAAAAAATCAACCCCCATCACTCACATGAATTTTTGTGCTCCACTCCGGCTTTTTCAACGTCATATTCTCATCCAATCCAAGTAAACTCATCATTTTCAATCACCATAATCCAAGTTTGCTTTGGTCTTCCCCTACCCCCGGCCATTTTATCACTTCTCCACTCTCCAGGCCTCCTAACCGGTGCATAACTCGGTCTCCATCTCACATGACCAAACCACCTTAGACAATTCCCCTTCATTTTATCCTCAATGGGCGCAACTCCTGCTTTACCCCTAATCGCCTCATTCCTCAATCGATTCTTTCTTGTATACCCACACATCCATCGTATGGCTCATTAGTTTGATCCCTCGATAGTTGTCCTAATTGGTCCAAAATCAGAGACTCCAACAGACCTCTCTTTCAGGGAATCCCAAAATCCAAAACTACATCAAAGTTTGAAGCCAATGAAATAGTTCCATGAACTCAGAACAATCATGACACTTCAGGAAACACAGGGTTCCAATCATGTATTTTTCAAAGTCAACCCAAATGTCAGCATCCATACACTTCAACCCGAATCTTTCTGATGAACATTAGTAAAGAATTCAATGGAACTAAGTACGTGGTTTAAGAACTTCCCTTTAACTGATATATGTTGGTCATTTGATAAATAAGAACTTAACAATTATTTGAACTAGGGGTATTTAAGGATAACATTAGTGCTTGATTCTAAAAAGTGGCAACATTAAAGGGAAACCCAAAAGTATTGGAATGGTGGGAAACTGTTTTTGGCTGACGTAGTAGCATGGGCTTTAAAATTACAAAAGTAATCCACTAAATATAACTCGGATGCAACTAAGTCCGTGGTCTAGGCGAACTTCCCCTTTAACTGATATATGTAGATCAGTTTGATAGATGAGCGATTTCCATGTTTTAAACGAGGGTGTTATAAGAATAGCATCAGTGCTTGACTTTAAAAAGTGGCAATATTATTGGGGCATCCAAAAGAACTGTAATGGTGGACAAATGTTTTGTCTAACGTTGCAGCATGTACTTTAAAATACAATAGTGATTCACTATGCTAGTTTAATTTACTTTAAAGAATTGGCCTTCAATGGCTTTTCTCTAAACTCGCCTTTGCCAAAAAGAAATTAAATATGAAAACCTACTAATGACTTATATGTTGAGATTTGCAACACTCATCAGTTTTGGGAGTTACTCCATTCCATGTTAAGAGTCCACTATTCTTTTTTGGGGATGTTCCATTCAAAGAGTCTCCACTTTCAATAATTAAACTACAAATATCTCATTTTTTCTTTCATGCCAAAACATGATAATTTTCTTGCATATTTCTGAAAAATATAACTATAATTTTAATATAAATCATAAAAATACAAAGGCGTACAAGTACGAAATTATAAAGTTTGACTTTCAAACATGGACTCTGAATTTGAAACGAATGGAGTACATGATTTACTAGTAAAAGCTAAAAAAAAAAAAAAAAAAAAAAGAAAAAAAGTAAGCAACAACATCTGCTTTAAGTCTTCTATTTTTAAAGAACTAGTATTTTTAAAAGAATTCCTATGTAGGCCAATATCAGGTCTCTAGAGAGCCTTAGGACCGGGATTCGAGAATTGGCCTTCCGGCAAACTCCAGGTTCAGACTGGAAATTAAAGACAGTCCCTACCCCCCGAGCCCAGCACTATTTTTAAGGCCCAGGGCTAGACGGGGCTATGGGACAGGCCAAGGCTGGACTTCTTTTGCGGTGGGATTACCGGGCTTCGAGCTTTGGGCAAGTGCTTTGGGTGCCTATTTCTATTATTCAATACGATTAGACAGTTCTCTTTTTATTCTCCTTTATTTTCTTCTTTCTTTTATTTTGATTGATTCTCTTTTCTTCCGTCTTAATGTATTCTTTTTTTTTTTTATCATGGCAAAAAATATTTCATTCCAAAGAGTTAAAATTTGTAGAACAGTAATTCGCTGATGAGTACACTGTTATATACTAAAAGTGGAGTAGCTATCCATCACAGAGTTCAAGTATACCTTTCGTCCTTGTAGAGATGTTTCCTAGCTCTGAAAAGAGAAGTCTCGGCCTTTGTTGGAATGTCACCGTAAAGCTTTATTTGCCCAGTCTCAGCCATAGCTTTAAGAAAAACCTGAAGGAAAATATATAATAAACAATTCTACATAAATAAGGCAGCAGGAGTAAGGTATAGGAGTTGCACTCATTATCTTGAAAGTACAAGCAGCACAGTTGTTCACTACTCTGTTCATATCAACTTAAGAGTTGGTACTACTTCATGTACTAGATAAACCAGTGTACCATATTAGTTGCATGTCACAATGCAGCTTTACATGAGTGCATGGAAAATATACTCCCTCTTTTCCATCATTTGTATGATGTTCAAAGTGCTCGTGTTTCTCAACTTCTATGAGAAAAAGACTCTTTTGGGGACACAGAAAAAAAATAATATTTCTTGTAAACTGTATTAATGTTATATTATTATCCCTATCTTCAAAAAGAAAGAGAGCTCAAAATTCAGAAATACAGCTCTTTTTGGAACACAAAAAAAAAAGAAAGTAATTACTCCCTCCATTCCAATAGAAGAGTTAACAATAGATTAAACACATTATTTAAGAAATGCTTCGCCTGTCAATTATTTTTCCACATTTCCGCTCAAAAATTGAACTCAAATTAGGTGGCGATATTTGAATTTAAACTAGGAGGTAAAAATAGAGGTTAGTTTGGTCGATTTTTGATTTAAAAATTACACAGAACGGAATATTCACCTCTTCTTTTTGGGCGTAGGAAGTAGAAAAAATGACCTTTTTTGCGTGGTGGAGGTGCAGAAAGGTAGTAAACTATTTGTCAACACGGAAATGCAAATTCCAATCTTCTAGTCCCTATTGATTTTGACATCTGTGAAATGAACCCAGATCCCAGAAACTGACTCACATTAGTCAAGATGACTAGATGAGACTGATGTCTTAAAATCAGCCAGGTAAATGGTAATGCCAACCGATGCATAACCATTATTTTAACTTGCCTAACCAAATGCACCAGATTAAGCATAACACTGAACTTAGATTATATCAAAATAATGGTTTAGAATTGCTAAAAAAATAGGGAGAAAGCAATGTGTCAGTACTAAAATTAAGAAAGTGCGATTAGCCAGCCATATCAGGTATCAAGCAATATTTTCCTTCACACTAACCGTTTCGACATCAGGTCGTGGCTTCTGCCACCTGGACCATTGTTGTTGTTGGTCTGATTTCCTCCAATTCCACCAAAGGTCTTCACTTGTAAGTGGGTCCTTAATTGTATTCTTGGTTTGTGGATTAATATGCGGGTGAGGGAGACCAAGTTCCTTATCAAGCTCATAATCTGTTAGCTCTTCAGGTTCTGTCTGATAAACAACAAAATCAGAGTCGGGATGTTCAGATTCTTCTAAGCCATCATTTGGGCTTTCAGCTTCTGCAATATCTTCTACTATTGTGCTCAGTCTTGAAGACTCTGGAGCGGCAAGAGGGGCCTTGTACTTTTTCCTTCTACTTCCAGGACTTTTACCATAAGACGGAACCCCTGTTGATACACCGGTTGGTTCAGGGGCATTGGCAGCTCTAACTCGGCCAGCTGTGCCTTCTGGCCAAATATCTTTTCCCGGAATACTTGCACGAGCACCAGAGGCTGGCTCCATCTGTCCAGATGTGGAGTCCATGTAACTATGATATGGGTAACGCTCAACGGATACTTCCTCAAAAGAACCGTCATTTTTTCCTGTTTTCTCACACTTTAAACAAGGAAAATGAATATTCCTTTTAGAAATACTCAAGCTTACCCTAGCTTGCAAAATTGATGGTGAAAATGAACCTGCAAAAGATGTCTGGGTGGTTCCCAGGAACAAATATCAATAACATTATATAGTCATGTATCAAAACTCACTAAGGCTTCCTTGGCAAAAGAATCTCCAGCACCTCACTGCAACCAAGATAGCAATATAAAGAAGCATAGATCATATTCTCCTACTCATCATCATGATGTTCCACACTCGAAAGCCATATGTTTATGAAAACAAAATCCTCTGAAAGTACACTCTAAAATGTCCACAGATGAACTAGCAATATTAAAATTTATATAATAATATTCTATAAATCACTTGTCAGTTATTCATGGAGCAAATGCTTGGGGTTGCTCGGAATAATACAATTTCTCCTAAAAAAGAAATTATCCCAATTACAACCCCATCGGTTAAAAGTGAAGTATACAAGTCAATAAGAGTAGTGAGTGCATAATTATGTCTCAAAAGTGTCTTCTAGCAAACCATACAGTCCATACCCTGAATAAGAGTTAGAAAGATCTCTAATAGGTCACCAACAAGCACAAAATAGTGAAATTATATGGCACAAATCTTGAGTCTTCTAGTAAGAATGTGACTCCCTCCATCGCAAGAAACTAGTGTGTTTTCCTTTTTTAGTGCAACTTTATAATGGTACAAACAAGTAAGGTTGCTTCCTTAAAACATGTGCAACTCACAATGCTACCATCATTTTGGGATGGAGGGAGTATATGTTTAATGTAGCACTGGCTATGCCACATCATCTCCACATTATGGTCGTGTCATCTCCATGAACTAGATTCTCAAAAATGGCCAAAACAAAGACACGGAATTTGACTGAATGCTAAGGACGGCACTTGGATTCCCAAAGCCCGCGCTGCAGCACTATATGTAGCCTTATTACGTCAAGCAGCCAGGAAATGTTACATTGTTACTCATGAGATGTGGTCCATAACAATGATTATCCATATCCTATGTGACCGTCACCCACTGGAAACCAATGGCACTCAAACAATTAGGACCTCAAGAATGACTTTTTTGGTAAACTAGTAATGATTATGCATAGTCTCAGTCAGCCAGCACTGAGCCTGAGCCTGAGCCTGAGCCTGATTAAAGAGACATGGCACTACATGAATCAATTGAAAATGCATAATACTCCGTATTGCAATGTAAAACAAATAATAATCTCTTTTTATTAACAACTAACAACAACTAAGGCAATAAAAGGCATGTACAAGGAGGAAACAGAAATCAAAGACACTTATAAGAACAAAAAACATCTATAGTTTCATTCAATCAATGTTTTCCTCGAAGGGATCGAGACAAACACTCAAAATCATCATCATTATGTAAGCACAAGAGAAGTTTTTCGTAAATAGACAGTTATAAGAAGTCCATATCAAATTACATTCTAAACAAGTCAAAAATTCGATACAAACCAACGCGCACGCACATATATATGAGGATTCAAACCTGAAAGAGTTGAAGGGATTTACTAGCGACAATCCCATCTACAGAAATCATGCTTTCCTTTATGAATTATCTGTTTCCAATTAAGAAAAAAAATCAGAAAACAGCAGGAAGTGTACTGTGAGTAAATGATTGTGTTTACGTTTCTATTGAAACCCAGAAATATTTTTTAAACTTTATGCTTTCCTATGTTGATTTTCAGCAGCCTAATCAAGAAACTGGAACAGGCACTACTGACGCCCACTGAACCTGCTTTTTACACACACAAGTGTGTGTGTGAAAATAACTGCTGTATGGGAGAGATGGGGGAGAATTATGGAGGGAGAGAGATGGCTCGAGCTCGAGAGAGTGATTTACCAGTAGAAGAAGACCATGGGGATGGGGGTCATACGAGGACGAAGAACCAGGACTGGAGCAGAGGAATGGATAGACTTAAAGGAGGGTTTTTGAGTTTCTCAACCCATTACTAAATGTCGGATGTAAATTTTATAACAAATCTACTTACTTAGTTTGTGTTTGACATTACATCGGATTATTTGAAATGATTCTTAATAATAATAATAAGAGATTTCAGAAAAAATGATTTTTTAAAATTTAATACTGTGTTTGACTTATAATTTTGAAAAGTGATTTTCAAATATGTTTAACTACTATACTATATAAATGATTATAAAATTATTAATGACTAAAATATTCTTACACATTTAAATTCATAAGAATCTTCCTAAATTAAAAAAGATAACATATTAATTTGAAAATTAAAAATAAAATGAAATTTACATTTTCAATGTTAACTACTACCGAATGTTGCAATTTGTAATGCCAATCGATCGCGAAATTGATCAATTTCTCATTCATCTGCGACTACTCGAGAATAAGTTATGTGTTCTACATCAGAGTCTCATGTCAGTACAAGTTCGGGGCGTCCCTCATAATTGCGAAATACTTCATCCGCTTTAGCTTTTTTTCTGATATAGTTATGAAGAGCCATTGATGAACATACTACTGCAACTTGCACGTCAAAAGTAAATGAATGCATGTCATTTAAAATTCTCCATCGAGCTTTCCACACTCCAAAGCTTCGCTCGATTATGCTTCTCAATGAAGAGTGAGCGTGGTTGAACTTTTCTTGTGTGTTCCTAGGTTGTTCCCCGCGACAAAAATCAGGCAAGTGATACCTCTCTCCTTTGAGAAAAAGTTGCGTTGCAAACATAAAAAGACTATCCAAACGAATAATATCAGGAATCTCATTGAGTAAATCCATGCACTCTTGTATTGATTTCTCTTCAGTTTTGGGCACTGCATAGTGGGTGGGGCCCGACTCTTGACTTCCATCGCATCAACTAGACGCTCAAGATGCTTTTCTAACTTGTTGTCGGTCGTTATTTTCTTACCTTTTTCTTGAGAGCTTTTACCTAACGTTGATTTTTTACTTTTATGTCCCTCTTCATTCTCAACTTCATTATTAGCAGCGGTATTATTAAGGCCCAAAATTTCAGAAATATCATCATCAGAGGAATCAAGATCAATGGCTTTATCTGAAGAAAATATCGAAGGCATTTCACCCGAATTTGGGGCCCAAACTCTAGCTCCAGTAGCAGCTATGTCCATGAACAACTCATCCAATTCATAGCGATGCTCCAAACCTTTCTCCCTAAACTTAGCACACTTAGGATTACTCTGCATATTATTTTACAATTTGTTATTAAATATATTTTTAAGATAATAAACTCAAGAAGCTAAAAATTTGACGCACCTGTATTTTGTCGTTCCACCACTCATCAGATGCATCTATCGTATTTTTTCTAACGTTCCATTCAAGTCTCGTTTCCTTTCCGATAAGAGATTGCCACATGACCCAATCTACTATAGTTTTTTCCCGTTTCTTCAACAAAGTTTCTTTGTATATTATTCCAGCCCAATTTACTAAAATGACTATTTAGCCTGTTTCCAGCTCTCACCTCATCAATGCATAACTTAATAACTATTTTGTGAGATTTCGGATCCCATGTAGCATTGAACTTTGGAGTTCGTTTTCCTATTTTACTTGTATCTGCATTTTCCTTTACCGTTGCTTATGTGTATCGGGCGAACTAAACTCGTGATTGTCCATCTCACTATATACAAAACAACAAAACAGATTTTGTGTTAAAATTCAGTTGCAAGACGATAGCTCAAATCATATTACTACGTCTGTCCAAAAATGAATGTTAAATAAAAATGAACATTCATTTTTGGTACGGAGGGGTACTACTCATGACCAGTCCAAATTGGCTGAAACAAGTCAAATGCATTTTCTAAATTCTTCAGGATTCTAGATTCACCAAGATTTTGTTTTGCTACTGAAGACACTTTGTTCAATATCACTAGTGAAGACACTTTGTTCAATATCATTTTGCAAGAGATTAGAAAAATGCTATTGATGTTAATATTTCAAATATATAATATATATCAAGTAAATGAATAACAAATGTAACATGGATTGCGAAACGAAAATAAGGATACAATGATGCATTTTTAAAACAAATAAGAGATGAAAATCCTTCAAGCACAGGGAAAATTATTTCTATAAATTAGTTAGTTTCAAATTAAAGTGGCAATGTCAATGTTAATGAGATCTGTAACTAAATTCACAATCAGGATGATGATCGAAACCAAAAGAAACTCATTTCTTCTCTCAAGCAAGGATACGACCAAAACTGAATGGTGATAGTTGTATCATCGAGAGTTTTGCAGACCAAATGCAAGTAAATATGTTCCGTTATCTAAGATCAAGGAGATGCACCTACGAAACGGAGGTTGGAAAATAAGAACATGATACAGCATATGTACCAATCAAAATGGTGGATGGTTCCAATCAGAATGCACCGCATGATAATTCAAGTGCAAGAGAATACTAGCAGTTATCCGAACTTAAAAACTGAGGTTTCATCATCTTCAGAGCAATTAAATCACATAAATGAATCAAATTAGTCTTGTCACAGCTAGTTCATTCCTGCTCTCTATATTTTAATGTTAAAATGAGTTCTTAATAGTAACAACCCAAAACTTGGTCCCATTTTTTTGTGGGTCCCAACCTTGAGTCAGTTACTATTCCCAAGATAATACATAATTAATTCAACTCTAATACAACAAAATTTATTCTTATCGCAATCCAAACCGTCTAGGTTCAATCCGACCGACACACTTACAATTTAAACTTAAAAGTCTTACATTATTATTACATGTCCCAACATAAAATTAAAAGACGAGAATTCTCAAATCATCCTCCATCTAGCGCTTACCTGAAAGAAAAAAGGAAATGCGAAGGGTGAGCGAACAATGCTCAGTAAGTTCATATACGGACCCCTTTGATTACTAAAAAGAGGTGACCGCAAAAGGAATACTCCACTCTTTTCTATGATACAATAGTAGTGAGAATAACTGAACAATGATTTCCAAGATTTATTCCAATGAACAAAACATAGCAATTAACAATATGATCGAATCATCACAAAGTGAATATTCTAACAGAGTCATGATCACGTAAGCGGTCAAACGACCTTAACAAACCAAAAGCCCACAAGGAACACAAATACAAAACAGTGATTCCGGAACACCCCACTGCTAATCCTCAGCAGTGAACAAAATGCCTAAAAGGCCAAATTACAATTATACTCCATTAACATGGGTTGTTTAGCTTAGTGATCATGTAGAGTAATTACCAATTCATACTTCAAGAGTACATATTGAGATATGCAAACGAAAATACTTCATGTACAAAAGAATATTAACATGAAGCCACAAAAGTTGGAGATATCAAAATATTGACTTTTATCAATAGACGTTGTTCAACGGAGTCAAAGTAAGTATCAACCCAAAGTCGACTTTTAAGGTTTTCAAGGATGGACAATTTCACTAAAATTTTATGGAAACCTAAGAAATGAAATGAACTATCAAATACCTACTTAGAGGTATAATCTCTTACCTCGAATGGATGTCTTTGCTAATGTTTTTGAAGGACAATAAAGCTCTTACATGTGCCTTCCAAAATCTATCAAAGAAATATAATGCACAGTGTGAGATACTAAATGAAATATCTTCTTAAGTTTCTGGACTAAATGCACATTTCTTAATTAAGAGGGTAACTATGCAATCCCCATAAAACTTTAGGAGTGCTAAATGAAACTCAATTTCCCATCCTAGCTATTCTGATTACCTCCACCGACCCATTCCAATTTCCTATACCCACACGTACACACACTGACACACACACACACACACACCTTTATACTCCACCTTACTTTTTCTCTTTCTCATCTTTCTCTATAATTTCCTTACTTCTTCTTTGAAAAGGACACAAAAATTATAACAATGAAACAGAACTTTACCTTCTCTTCTTTCTCTGCAACACGCCAGCTCGTGACTTTTCCCTCTTTAGTTATTTGTGAACAAAAATCTCAAAGATACTATATATACTCCTTCTAGCCAAGGAACGAATGACCCAAGGTATTCCATTTCAATTACTACGCCAATAACGGCTGACCCATAATATTCTCAAATTATTACACCCATTAATTAACGGTTTTTAAATCCATATAAATTCCCTTACTTAATGCTCATTATTTAATTTTTATTTATTTATTAATATTATTATTATTATTTCTGGATATTACATTAATAGGGTTTCCTGGATTAGAAAGTCAATATGCCCTAAGGCTATGACCAAGTAACCAAAGTTCAATGAAGTTCAGTCTTTTGAGGGAGACTTTGGAGAAGAATCAAAAATTAAATCTACAGTGAAAACTATGCTTTTATGGAAAGAACTTTCATATGGAATAGAGATAAAAGAAGCTAAATTCATATGCAGATCGTTGAATCATTGTTTCATATCATTATCATTAAGAGGTGAGCACCAGAAGCCTGCTTAATTGCGACACTACTCGTGCATGACAAGTCAAATCAATCTTTGTTTCAATAAGATAGTTCCTTGGGGTCAAGCCATCAGCAGATCGAATAACAACGAGAAGGTGTATAGACATACAAATTATTATGTGGGTAGCTCTAAACATCCTTTAACACACACATTTATTTGTACACTGAACTAAGATAACGCATGATGTATGAATCATAGCTAAATGTCATTATAAATACTCCAAGCTTCTGAAAATTAAAATGTGAGTGTGGAACTTTCCAGGGCATATGAAATTGAAAGATGGACCAAAAACAATCAAGTTCCGTTTTAAAACAAAGTCATTAGTTTATGCTGGATTTTTTCCCAATAATACTTAGGAAGTGATTGCTTCTTATTCATACACACACAAAGCCATATAGTTCGTAGTGAGGTGATATTTTCGATTACAAAGTCCATGTACAAAGAAAAGAGTAGATTTATTAGAATTCATACAATGAGAGACTTTTACCATTAGATTAAAACACTTGAAGCATGAATTTGGTTGAGGCAAAATCACAAACACATAGAGTGCATAGATCAAAAGGTTCTATAAAAATGACATATGATCATACAAACATTGCTTATGATCATACAACATGACAAAGAATTAGAAAACTAAACAAAGAAATAAAAGAATCATTCCCATCTATAACAGGATAAAGTAACATTGTTGGAGAGAATCATCTAGATGTTTATTGAATAGACAATGAAGAAGAAAGAAACATAGCTCAAACTATGCTGAGTAGATTTCTTTGGGTGAGAAACAAATTTTGCAGCTGGTGGTATAGAAGACGTTGTTGACAGAGGAAATGATTTGGAAATCAAGAGATAAAGGGCAAATTAAAGATTTCAAATTTGAAACAGATTATCCAATAACTGATTATCCCAAAAGCAGGGGGAGAGGAGATTCTTCATTCTGCGATTATCTGCGTTCTTAGCCCTCCCAACGCAAACACGATTGTTTTTGCCAAACAGACTTGAGCGGTGATTTACCGTGATTTGTTGGGATAACGCGATTTTGGAGTGAAAAGAATCACTCCCAAACGGCCTCTTAGAATAAATAAAATAAACCAATTACACAACTTAACACGATATATATGGTTAATCAATTTGGCTATGTCAACGAACATATGGTAAAAATATTATTATCAGTTGTTAATTACCGAATATAATCTCTAATTTAATACATGAACTATTTTATCACAAGAATTTACAACTATGCAAACCATTGATCTATAGAAACAGAGAGACAATAAAAACATTGAAACACCTATCATTATTGATCTCTATCACTAGAAATTACATCATAAAAACTGATAGGGAATATGATTTATTTATAATGCCTATTACTAACCCTGCAGGATTTTCTAATCCTGCACAAAATCTGTCGTTGATCAGGCCCAATCTGGGACACCGCACGGTCGCCCCAAAGGGGAGCGCGATAGCGCCCTTTAGGCAGCAACTCCGCACGATCGCTCCCTTAGCTGGGCGCGAAATATCCACTTTACATCTAACCTCCTGATCACGAAACCAGAACCCCCCTCTGCCTCATATGTGTTATGTCAAACACCAAACTTATCCTCCGGACAACTCAATTTTTTGTATTTTTCTAGACACCCAAATATGTTATGCCGAACACCAAAACACTTGATTCAACAGTTGATCAAACCAGTTTAACAAGTAAACAAACGTGTTTACCTGACACCCAATTGTAACCCCCCTAGACACCCAAATGTGTTGTGCTGAGCACACCAATATATATGCAAGACACCCAAATGTGTCACTGCAGTATACACTCAAAATTGCCCCAACCGGCAATTGGGCAAATCCAGTCGACATTGTATCTTGCCAACCCAAACAGATGATGCGACCATATAAGTGGAATTCCAAACAGTACGTACATTTTCCTTGATTCCTTCCTCGCTTCCCAATTGTGTGCGTTGACCTACTAACCGTGGCTTACTCAGTTTAACTCCACCTTGAGTAACTTGTTGCTCCACCTGTTTGTCAACCACCCCATATGAAGCCATGTAATATGCTTCTTTCAGATGTGTCTCTACCATACCATTTATTGTACGATGCTTGACACCCAAACCCAAAATTGTAGAACCTTGAAGGACGTACAAGGTGTGAGCACCCCAACCCGGGACCTAACGCGTGTCCCGAGCTTGAGAAGCTCAAACTAAGAAAACCCATCTTATATTTTTAAAACTTTTATTTGCCTTTACAAGAAAACCAATTCTAAATTTTCCATAAACAAAATCAAATAATAATATCTCCACTTGGAGGAATTTAAACAAATACTTTAATAACCATACTTGATTAATTACATTGAAAACCCTAGTTAACATTGATTTAACAAAAGAGTTTTCCTTACAACTTATAAAAGAGTAATACTTAATTATGACTCCTGACAACCCACTCATATACCTATCCTGACAAGTCCCAAAAGCAAGAGTCCAAACTCTTTCCCCGGCCTCACTGGTTCAGATCACCTGTCTCAGCACAATCTAAAACAGTAAAAGGGAAGGGGTGAGAATAAATCTCAATAAGCTATTATGAATGCAGTAAGATGCCAAACAATATGCAACACATACCATGGTAGCACATAACACATTATGAAAGCGGTAAACACCTTACGTTACCTCATTTTACCTTTCCCGTCTGAACAATAAGTCGTACAACGTGGGAGTGAAACTCCTCTCTTTGGTGAGTTGCCTCCAGCACATTCACCTCTTATAGGACTCATACTCCAGAGATCCATATAAGAAAAGATACCTATATCAGAGTATCCAACAATAATATCGCTACTGTAAAGCTTTAGGCTTAATACAGAAGCATTCCCCCTAATCACCAATCGCAACGGTCTGTAAAGCTTTTTGGGTCAATACAGTCGATAGCACACCCACTCTGTGGCCACAGAGGGGAACGGTCACATGTATAATGAACCTTCAATCACTTATAGAACAAATCAATAATTGATTGAATTCCATTATACCCCCGAATAACAACACGTTCAAGCACATAATAGATACTTGAAATAAATCCACAAAAAGGGATAATCATATATCAACATGGTAATGTATACTCATGCTAATCAATACCATAGTGCAACCATCATTTAATACACTATGCATAGTATCATCAATAAATATGAATGATAACAAATAAATCCACAAATGGGATAACCATGCAACCACATAGCAAGCATATCCACACATTGGAATAACATAACAACGTGTCAAATAATCCACACTTGGGATACAATGTAACAACAAGCCAAATAATCCACACTTGGGATACAATACAACCATATACCAAATAATCCACAATTGGGATACCATATATTGATGTAACACATATACATTCCTAACTAACACAATAGTGATTATAGTCTCTACACTGATCAACTAATCACCAAGGTATGGGAGCAAGTAAGGCCACCCTAAACCATAAACCATTCTTACGAAGTCAATACTCAACCTCGAGAAATCTTAATAAAAGTGCAAGTCCTACTTCCCAAGTTTGAACCACTTTGGTGAAGTTACAATTCAAGCTTATCAATCATTTCTCGGACAATATTCTATATCACAAGGTCTCTATGAAGGTTCAAGCTCAATTTACCAAGTGGGAGTCACAATTTATAAGTGATAAATCAAGCTTACTAAACTAATTCAGGTTCGGCCTTTAAAATGAGGTTCGGGGTCTTGGGCGGCCCATACCGCGACCGCCCAAGTGGATTTCAAAGAGTCCCTAAGTTTACGCCTCTTGGGCGACCGCACAACACCTCTTGGGCGACCGCCCAAGAGGCTTTCCAAGGCACTCAAGCTTACGGCCACATGGGCGGCCGCTCATGGCCCCGGGCGACCGCCCAAGTGCCCGATCCGAAATTCCTGTGTTTCCTAAGTTACTCTCTTACCATTTTTCTTTTCCTTTACAATACTCCTTATACTCATGAACACCAAGTAATTTCTAGCTCTACAAGGATCATCATAAAATCATGTAAACCCAAAATAAGTAATTCTAGATTATTTATCATTACACCCTCCACCCATTTCACATCCTCTAGGTTATCTTCCAAGAACATAAACTTCATTTTACAACATAAACCAATTTCTTAACTACAAGAAGGTTTCCAAAGTATCTAATAACCATTTTAATAACAATAACAACACCAAATGATTCAAGAACATTAAATAGAAGAAAAGATCATAATAACCCCCTTTCAAGTCATTAACCTATTACTCCCATTATATCCTCATTCCTTCAATTTAAACCCTCATCTCCTAACTAAAATCAATTAAATCTTGAATAATCATCTTACTCAAATAACCATATTAAAAATACAATATACTTTTCTTTTCATAAAACATTCATTTACACATAAAATGTGCAATATTTAGAAAGAAGTCATAATAACTTACTTAGCAAATATGAAGTGGATTAAGGATCTTCTTAGCTCAATGTGCTCCCCTCTTCACCCCGAACACGGAAGTACACCCGAATCATCAAATGGAGAAGAATTGAATTTATTATAATTTTTGGAAGAAAATATGTAGGGAGGTTTCCATGGGACTTTCTATGAAGGAAATGGAGGAGGTTGAAGAAGGAAGAATAATGGAGAGGATGGGGAAAAGTATGGGAGAAGTATGGAAAAGCATGGGAACCTTTGACTAAGGAGAGGGAGGGGAGTAAATTAGGGGATATGGCCCCTCCCCAAATAACCTCCTTTCTTACTTTCTTTTTCTATTTTTATATTTCTCCTACCCAAAGAAGAATAACTACCCACATTTTATTTATTTTATCCATTCCTATTATTATACTTCTTCCAAGAACATTATTTTATTTCCCTATCATTTTATCTTAATATAAGGAATCAAGTATATAAAAATGAACACATAATATTAACAATGATATTAAAAGCACACAATATGATGCTAAATTAGTGCCTAGGGTTAGGGTCGTTACACTCACTCCCCCTTAAAGAAAAATTCGTCCCGAATTTTAAACTAGCTTACCTTATGGATCAATAACAAAGATTATCTCTCACGCAATTCGAATTACCCTTCCAAAGGGTTTCCTTAACGGCATGATTCTTCTATACATTTTCACAACCTGAATACCCTAGGATTTCAATTCCCTAACTATCATTCTAATAACTCTCAACAGTTTCCCCACATAAGTCAAATCCACCAAATCATCCTTAACTGAAGAACTCCATACGCACGAAGGATTATACAATTAAATTTGTCCATATCAAGCTTTGTACAGTACCCATTCCAATGCTAAACTAAAAACTGTTATTGCATAAACTTGCTAAGGTTAGCTAACTTCTCAACTTGAAAGGAAGTCCATCACACCACACACAACCTCTTTTTCAAGAATCTAGATAGTCTTCTAATCTCTTCCTTTTAAGTAACTAAATCCTCCATCTCTTAGGATCGGTAACAAATTCCACAAGAGAGCTTCAAAAAGGTAAAGTTCTCACATAAAACAATTGCAGCCACTCTCGAGTAGAGAGTAAGAAAATTCCGGTTTATCTAAGCCAACTTCCTCAAAGCATACGCTATTACTTTCCCAATTCTCATAATATCACCATCTAGTTCTCCTTTAATACGTACTTAAAATTTCACAAAGTCCTCACATCCATTAAGTAAGGTAAGGATCGGACCTATAGTCAATCTATTCTCCATCTCTATCAATATGATTCATCCTTAGTACATCCTACACCATTTATATATTCTTTAGTGTTAACTAAATCAATGATTTTACAATTCTCAAGAATTTCCTAAAAATTCCTTCGGTAGCACTTGCCAACCCAAAGATCACGGACTCAATCCTTGCAAGATCCATGGTAATATCCAAGCTTAAGACTGTAGAACCCAAAATTTGGAATCTTCTCAAGCCAACTCACACTTCCTCAAACAATGAATTCCTACTAAAGGTAAATAACACAACTCACAATTGATCCTCTCATAACTTTAAATAACCAAGGAGATCATCAATCATAACTATCATAAAGCCATCAAGATAAGGATTAAAATTCTGATTATCATACTTAGAATCAACACATGAGACACCTGGATGGAAACACAATTACCATCTACTCACAACTAGCACATAAAACTTCTGGAAAGACTTCGTATGCAAGTCTAACACATACTAATTACCCTTCACATCTTTAACCAAAACTTTCTGCCTTTAATGCATATATAACAAGAATACCATGTAAAGGTTTATCTATGCCAAATACTAATATAAGCAAATTAGGCTTAGAAAAGGAGACTCATTTATTATGATAATCTACCAATACACAACAACTACTTAACCATCCAGGTCAAGTATATTTCATAATTACACATCGGTAATCATACCAAATCAACTGGCAATACATGCCCAGCTAACCACATCACCATCGTGGCAAACCAAAGTAGATTCGAGGTATCCTCTCATAAGAGCAGAATCCTCTAACAATAAAACAAAATCTCAGGCAATGTATGTCACATATAAGAAAAATGTGATGCCAACATAAATGATATGCAATAGGATCTATAAAATATGACCCATAACTTCTGAGACAGGGAATATACCTCTAGTGACTCCTGAGGAATCTACCTCTCCTAGACCCGAAACACACACTCGATCACAAACCTTCTCTTTTGGTTCCTCTTCGTTATCTCTTTTGGTACTACCTCTTTGTCGTCCACCTTGCTGACTGCTGCTTGAAGCTCGTCCCCGCTGCAACCTTGGGCAATTTCTCCTAAAGTGTCCTATCTCTCCACAATTAATACACTTGCCTTGCTTACTCCAACAGCGATCTTCGGTATGTCCAACCTTCTTGCAAAATTTACAAATCATCCCATACTGTTTGGATATTGGCCTAGACGAAGAAGCTACAACAAGTTTCCCTCTCACACTTCCTGAAGTTAAAGCCCTTGGCTGTCCTCTAATGATTTTGGATCCTTGTCCTAGATACTTTGGCTTGTTTCCAATTCCACCTTCCGATTTTCCACTATTTTCCTCAATGCTATTCTCGATTTTATAAGCTCTCTCTATGACTGTCTGATAATTGGTGAAACTATCAATCCATAATTTCTTCCTAAACTCAATCCTCAAACCTTTTACAAACCTATGAACTCTTTTCACTTCATGCGATACCAAATGAGGGCAACACCTAGCTAATTCCTCAAACCGGACTGAATACTGATTCACCGTCATGTTCCCTTGTTTTAGTCCTAAGAATTCAATCTCCTTCCTATCCCTTGTAACCATTGTAATGAAATAATCCTCGAATTGCTGAGTGAAATTGTCCCAAGTCTGGGGCGTATGATCCCGCTCCCAACTTCCCTTCAAATTCTGCCACCACTGATCAGCTGGACCTTCAAGTTTGAAAACGGCATACCTAACTTTCTCTACGTTGCGACTCTTCATAACCTCAAAGATTTTGTTCATTTTCTCTAACCATTTTTCTGCCTTTAACGGATTCGGATATCCCGCAAAACTCGGTGGATTCATCTTCACAAACCTTTCCCATCCATCACTTTGACATCCCTCAGGTTGATTCGGAACTGATCCTCTAGTCTCCATATTTTGTGCAAACGTCCTGAATAATTCCATCATTTCTTCATTCTGAATTCCACCTATACCCATATCTCCTTCATTTCCTAGAACCTTTCACTGATCATCATTGCTTCCGGCCATTAGAATAATTCCTGCATTAAACACTCAGCGTCAATTACCACACACTCCCCCTTAGTTTAGACATCTACCCTTGACCTCTAAACTAAGCTCTGATACCAACTGTGAGCACCCCAACCCGGGACCTAACGCGTGTCCCGAGCTTGAGAAGCTCAAACTAAGAAAACCCATCTTATATTTTTAAAACTTTTATTTGCCTTTACAAGAAAACCAATTCTAAATTTTCCATAAACAAAATCAAATAATAATATCTCCACTTGGAGGAATTTAACACAAATACTTTAATAACCATACTTGATTAATTACATTGTAAACCCTAGTTAATATTGATTTAACAAAAGAGTTTTCCTTACAACTTATAAAAGAGTAATACTTAATTATGACTCCTGACAACCCACTCATATACCTATCCTGACAAGTCCCAAAAGCAAGAGTCCAAACTCTTTCCCCGGCCTCACTGGTTCAGATCACCTGTCTCAGCACAATCTAAAACAGTAAAAGGGAAGGGGTGAGAATAAATCTCAATAAGCTATTATGAATGCAGCAAGATGCCAAACAATATGCAACACATAGCATGGTAGCACATAACACATTATGAAAGCGGTAAACACCTTACGTTACCTCATTTTACCTTTCCCGTCTGAACAATAAGTTGTACAACGTGGGAGTGAAACTCCTCTCTTTGGTGAACTGCCTCCAGCACATTCACCTCTTATAGGACTCATACTCCAGAGATCCATATAAGAAAAGATACCTATATAAGAGTATCCAACAATAATATCGCTACTGTAAAGCTTTAGGCTTAATACAGAAGCATTCCCCTAATCACCAATCGCAACGGTCTGTAAAGCTTTTTGGGTCAATACAGTCGATAGCACACCCACTCTGTGGCCACAGAGGGGAACGGTCACATGTATAATGAACCTTCAATCACTTATAGAACAAATCAATAATTGATTGAATTCCATTATACCCCCGAATAACAACACGTTCAAGCATATAATAGATACTTGAAATAAATCCACAAAAAGGGATAATCATATATCAACATGGTAATGTATACTCATGCTAATCAATACCATAGTGCAACCATCATTTAATACACTATGCATAGTATCATCAATAAATATGAATGATAACAAATAAATCCACAAATGGGATAACCATGCAACCACATAGCAAGCATATCCACACATTGGAATAACATAACAACGTGTCAAATAATCCACACTTGGGATACAATGTAACAACAAGCCAAATAATCCACACTTGGGATACAATACAACCATATACCAAATAATCCACAATTGGGATACCATATATTGATGTAACACATATACATTCCTAACTAACACAATAGTGATTATAGTCTCTACACTGATCAACTAATCACCAAGGTATGGGAGCAAGTAAGGCCACCCTAAACCATAAACCATTCTTACGAAGTCAATACTCAACCTCGAGAAATCTTAATAAAAGTGCAAGTCCTACTTCCCAAGTTTGAACCACTTTGGTGAAGTTACAATTCAAGCTTATCAATCATTTCCCGGACAATATTCTATATCACAAGGTCTCTATGAAGGTTCAAGCTCAATTTACCAAGTGGGAGTCACAATTTATAAGTGATAAATCAAGCTTACTAAACTAATTCAGGTTCAGCTTTAAAATGAGGTCTGGGGTCTTGGGCGACCGCCCAAGTGGATTTCAAAGAGTCCCTAAGTTTCTGCCCTCTTGGGCGACCGCAAAACACCTCTTGGGCGACCGCCCAAGAGGCTTTCCAAGGCACTCAAGCTTCTGGCCACATGGGCGGCCGCTCATGGCCCCTTGGGCGACCGCCCAAGTGCCTGATCCAGAAATTCCCAGGTTTCCTAAGTTACTCTCTTACCATTTTTCTTTTCCTTTACAATACTCCTTATACTCATGAACACCAAGTAATTTCTAGCTCTACAAGGATCGTCATAAAATCATGTAAACCCAAAATAAGTAATTCTAGATTATTTATCATTACACCCTCCACCCATTTCACATCCTCTAGGTTATCTTCCAAGAACATAAACCAATTTCTTAACTACAAGAAGGTTTCCAAAGTATCTAATAACCATTTTAATAACAATAACAACACCAAATGATTCAAGAACATTAAATAGAAGAAAAGATCATAATAACCCCCTTTCAAGTCATTAACCTATTACTCCCATTATATCCTCATTCCTTCAATTTAAACCCTCATCTCCTAACTAAAATCAATTAAATCTTGAATAATCATCTAACTCAAATAACCATATTAAAAATACAATATACTTTTCTTTTCATAAAACATTCATTTACACATAAAATGTGCAATATTTAGAAAGAAGTCATAATAACTTACTTAGCAAATATGAAGTGGATTAAGGATCTTCTTAGCTCAATGTGCTCCCCTCTTCACCCCGAACACGGAAGTACACCCGGATCATCAAATGGAGAAGAATTGAATTTATTATAATTTTTGGAAGAAAATATGTAGGGAGGTTTCCATGGGACTTTCTATGAAGGAAATGGAGGAGGTTGAAGAAGGAAGAATAATGGAGAGGATGGGGAAAAGTATGGGAGAAGTATGGAAAAGCATGGGAACCTTTGACTAAGGAGAGGGAGGGGAGTAAATTAGGGGATATGGCCCCTCCCCAAATAACCTCCTTTCTTACTTTCTTTTTCTATTTTTATATTTCCCCTACCCAAAGAAGAATAACTACCCACATTTTATTTATTTTATCCATTCCTATTATTATACTTCTTCCAAGAACATTATTTTATTTCCCTATCATTTTATCTTAATATAAGGAATCAAGTATATAAAAATGAACACATAATATTAACAATGATATTAAAAGCACACAATATGATGCTAAATTAGTGCCTAGGGTTAGGGTCGTTACACAAGGAACCTCATTTTACCCCTTTCAAAATTACATTCGACCCCCTAAAGACATTTACTGCTCCACCTTAACCTTTGAAACTGTATCCCATCTTATATAGCCGACTAAGCGATATCAGATTCTTCGTTACTTCAGGAACATGTCTAACCTTGTTCAATGTACAAGACTTACCACCCAAAGTTCGCACCCTAATGGAGCCCACACCAACTACCTTGCATACAGAACATTAGCAATATAATATCACCCTCTTTCCTCTTTTCGTAAGTTGCAAACCATTCTTTAAGTGAACACATGCGATAAGAAGCCCCAAAATTAAGAATCCATGTATCTTTCATACATGTATCTTCTTCGGTTACTAGAGCATAGTCCTCCTTATCGTCTTCTGCCATAGCTGCAATATACCCAAATTGCTTTCTCTTATTTAACCTAGGACATTCACGTTTCCAATGCCCCTTTTCCTTGCAGTAGCAGACATCTCCAGGTCTTGGAGCCCTTTTAGAAGAACTCTTGTTTCTCCTATCTCGGCCCTTATTTCCTTTTGCGACCAATCCTGCTGACTGAGATTCTGTAGATAAACCGCTCACCTTGCGGCGCAGATCTGTGGTCTTGAGATTATTCTTAACCTTTTACAAAGTAACTATATCCTTACCATTAATGCAGAAATCCATAAGTCCCTCATATGACAGTGGTAAGGAGACACACAAGACAAGAGCAGCATCCTCATCTTCAACCTTAACATCAATATTACACAACTCAAGTAATAAAGATGTAAACCGATCTATGTGATCCCTAATGGGCATACCTTCCATCATTTGGATAGAATACAGCTTCTGCTTCAGATACAGCTTGTTGGTCAATGATCGTGTTAGATACATATCTTCAACGCAAGCCATAGAGCACCTCCGAAATCAATATCTGGAATATTCGCCAGAATATCATCATTTAAACACCTAATGATCTTAGAGTGGGTCCTCTCGTCTAGCGCGATCAGATCTGCTGCTTCCTTCTCGGCTGCCTTCCCTGAACCCTCTATTTTTGCACCTGCGACAACACTGTGGAAACTCCCCTATACCTTTATAAATCTGACCGGCTCTGATACCAATTTGTTATAACAAATATATGTAGAAGACAGAAAATAAATCAATCACACAACACAACGATATACGTGGTTCACCAACTTGGCTATATCCACGGGTAGAGGGCAAGAATATTATTATCAATTGGCAATCACCGAATATAATCTCTAATCTAATGCACGAACTTATTGATCGCAAGAATTCACAACTGTGCAAACCCTAGATCTAGAGAAACAGAGAGAGAGAAGAAAAACATTGGAACACCTAGAATTATTGATCTCTATCACACTAAGATTTACATCATAAAAACTGCTATGCAATAGGGCTTATTTATACTGCCTATTTCTAACCTTGCAGGGTTTTTCTAATCCTGCACAAAATCTGCCGCTGATCAGGCCCAATTTGGGACACCGCGCGATCGCCCCAAAGGGGAGCGCAACTGCGCCCTTTAGGCAGCAACTCTGCGCGATCGCCCCCTTAGCTGGGTGCGGTCTCCTCTTTCGGTCTGTCATAGTAATTACTGATTTACCCTTGTTCAATCATCTAAGTTGTTCCCAAGTTAGATGGCATCAAACCCAATAGTAAAAAAAATGCAAATTGCAATTTGTTAATCTGAGTTGTAACACTATACTATAGTTTTAAAATATATCAATCTGATTCCTAAGTTTGTTATTTTGTTGCAATTTGGTATAAAAACTAATAAATCGTTAATTTTTTGACGATGTGTAAGACATGTGCACAACCCAGGATATGTTAAAAGCCCATGATATTTTAAAAGACACTCTCGTCATTTCCCTTGATGTATGCAAGGCGCCTGTTTGGGTCTTTAAAGAAGTCATGATTTCCTTCTACTTCTTCATTAATATCGCCAACAACCCTAGAGCTCCATTAATGGAGGAATTTACTCCCCTCACTTGACCCAAATTTCTCTCTATATCTCCTTCTTCATAAATACCAGTGATCTTCTATATTTCTTCTCTTCTCCAGGATGCATTGTCGATGTGGATTAATAGCAAGAGAACAAACCTCTTGAACCAATATAAACCTTGGTAGGAGATTCGTCAATTGTCCAAACAATGGGTTAAGATTTAAAATTGCAAACTTTTTAATTATTTGAGAATTTACAGTCAATTTTATTTTTGAAATTATAATGTTGAATTTGTCTTTTGAATTGCAGACTCGGAATGACTACAAATATTTTGATTGGATAGATCCACCCATGTGATTTCGATCTACTATGATTATACCTGGTTTGATTCGCAAAAAGAATTGTTTGAAAATAACATGCAAGATATAGGAAGAAGATAATTGTTTTGATAATTTTCCTTGCACTGTCTTGGTTGATGTTTTTAATTGGTATAATGTGATGAAGCTTCTTTTATTTGTAATATGATGGATCTTGGCTATAGTTTGGATTGTTATGAATGAGAATGTTGTGTTATCTTTGGATCAATTGTTATGTTTGGTGTTAAAAACAGAGCATGACCATAAATTCATTTGTTTGCATTATTTATGTAGTCAAAAAATGAAAACAGAGCAAATATAGAGCGATAAACAGGCCAACATTGTAGTAAACATTGAACTTTCATAACGTGAACCAAAAGGACATGACCAAACAAAAAAACCTATACAACCTGTTTTGTAGCAACATGACCAAACCAAATGGGCATACACAAACTAAAAAACTACCATATACCATAGTTTGTGCAACACATACCAAAAGGGTATAAACAAACCCAAAAAAGTTTTCATATACCATGTTTTGTGCAAAACATACTAACAAGGGCACCAAGAAACCAAAATCAGTCCTATACATTAACAACCAAAAACATAAACAACAACTCAATCACTGTCCTCCTCTAACGCTTCTGTTAAACCTATGGGTGTGGTACCAATCTCTTTGGGAGAAAACCACCTGATTACTTCACATCTTGGATACCTTCTCATCTTGACTTTAGGTTCTTCATTTTTCTCCTTCTTCTTTCTTGAACCACTACCACTTACATCTCCCTTAATTGCTTGAGCTTTCAACTGAGACAAAGTAATATAATCTCCCCCCCTCTGAATGTATCCTTCTTTCATTGCAACACTTTCTTTTGCTGGTGAAGATGGTCCAATTTCTCCTAAGCTCTTATTGTTTGTAGTCTTCTCTCTACCAACAGGCAAAACCATTTACATTACCCATGGTGGTGGTTCATTAGCAAACTATTTTGTTACTTAATGGGGTGAGGATTGAGTTGCAGAAGGTGGTGGTTGAGAGTCAGTTAATAGCACCTTAAAGACAAAAGATATGTTGTTAGTAATAAAACATAAAATTTAAGTTGGTAAATAGATATTAAAAAAAGAATTACTTGCCTCCTCTTCTGAAACATTCAAAGTCCCAATGTTGGCCTTTCTCTTCACATGGAGCATTTCCATCATTTTCTGTTAGACCTGTAAAAAGTAGATAAATTAAACAAATATAGTCCATACTAAAACTAAATTAAACATTTGATTTAATTCAAAACGTAGATGACTTAAACAAATTTATTTCATACCTCATTTAGAGCCTCATATGGTTCATTCAATACTTGAAAAGTAGTTGCATCTCTCTGTTGAACAAACTCATTTGCAGCTCGAAAAGCAGCATCAATAATTGCCCTTTTCCTTAGCAAGTGCACAACTTCTCTTATTGTGACCAACTTCCTTACACACACCACATTTGCTTGGCTTGGTATACACCCTCCTCTTCAACTTGTTTGTTTCATCTTCAAGCTCATCAGCTAATTCCATAACCACCCCATTAGTATTTTTCCTTGTCCTTGTCAAAGAATGACCTTCTTTTCATATTTTTTTGGTCTTCCTGGCATCTTTCTTTTTTCAGAAGGATTCACAGTTGCATATCCTGAATTTGGCCACATATCGGGGCCATCCAAGGGATTGATCAAGAACCTATTAACCTTCTTGCATGTATCAATCCAATAACATTCATCATCATATTTGACTGGATCTTTTTCTTTCAATGTCATACATGAAATGGCATGACTACATGTGATCCCAGAAAAATCCCATTTTCAAGTACTCGTCTTATCTCCAAGATGAACAGAGTATTGAGCACCATAAACATAAGATACCTCATACTTATGACCCCAAACAGAAGATGGAATACAATTTTGTATCATTTTATTTCTCTTCACTAACTCTTTAAAAATATTATGACATATTTTCCCTTTAAAAGTTATAGTTGCTACACCCCTGTCATTTTCAAGCCTCACCATCAACATCTTTCTTATTGATTCCAGGCATGACATATATCTTGCTTCCAAAATATAACTATTAAAACTTTCAGACAATTTATTAAGTAGAATATCACATTTCACCGATGTATCAAAAGCTGACCTCGGCCAATGTTCAGTTGGCTTATCATCAAACCAATGGAATGCTCTGATATCATGCTCTTCCATTTATTCCATCCAATGTCTAAGCCTGCTCACAGTTGTTGCCCATGTTGCATTCCACAACAAATTTACCCCCTTTAAACTTGCATTTCTCATGTTACCAAGCGTGTGCATTACATAGAACATATGCTCATCATTTTGGAGAAGATCTTTGACTGTCTCAATTAAACCCTTATGTTTATCTAACAACACTGTAAGCCCAACATCATTTATTTGTAGATAGTCAATCAACTGCCCCATAAACCAGGTTCATTAATCCTTACACTCACTTTCAACCACTCCATTTCAAATTAATTGAATTTTTTCCCCCAAAAAATTAATGTCGACCCTTAAAAAAATCTTCAAGAAAATTATTCCTAAATGATTATTATCCGACTAAACTTCATATAGTTACTATATACTAATAGAAAATAAAAATGATTAGCAATAATAATAATAATGCATTATTTATTAAAATTAGTATTTTCAAAATAACCATTATTAAATGCAAAATAATCATTGAGAACGAAGGGAGAATTATTGAGTAATCATTTGAATATGAAGAAAGAGTCGTCTTATTCCTCCATCTTATACTAACTAACTAAGAGTCCTATTTTGTTTTATTCTCAAAACAACAATAATAAATACTCCAAAGTGTTTTATATATATATATATATATATATATATATATATATATATATATATATATATATATATATATATCATCTTTCTTTTGTAAAATTACAAAAAATTCAATACTTATTACCCTATTTTGCACTCACTTGAATAATCAATAGTGTTTTGAACAATTATTTCCTTTATCCATTTGTAATTGTTTACCCATTTATTTTATTTTATTCATAAGCTTGCAAAATCTTGATAGGAATTTTAATGTGGGACAGAGTGATCAGTATTTTATTTTATTTTTTTAACAAAAAAAAATGGATTTCTCGTAAGTGTAGTGGTATTTATTATAAAGTCAGTGATAATGTTATTGTTTAATAGTGTCAATATGTGCTATAGAGTGTGTAAATGTTTAATAGTGTAAGTTGTATTAAAGAGTTATAGTGTATGCATTAAAGAATATCGATGTGTGCATTTAAGATTGTCAGTTGTGGCAATAAAAACTCTCAGTGGTAGTGTTAAAAATAGCATCATCGATAATATTAAAAAGTTCCGGTGATAGTGATAGTGTTGAAAAATGTTAGCGCATTTTAATAAGTTTTGGCTATTTACAAAAATGTCGCTTTGCATTTTAAAAGAGTGAATATTGGTATTGCTAAAAAGAGTGTCAATGATAGTTTTAAAAAATGTTTGCGCTAGTGTTGAAAAGTGCAAGTGATACTACTGAAAAGTGCATGCTTTAATAAGTTTTGATTATATACAAAAATGTCACAGCACACTTTCAAAAAATGTTTTTTTCAAAAAAAAAAAAAAAATAGAAAAAATATTTTTTGCAAGATTTTGGAAAGAAGTAATTCATCTAGTAATATTGTCACGACCCTAAGCCTAGGCACATTCTTGGTCACACGTGAAGCACGTGAGGTTGGGTATGCCTTGCATATCATCCTTGGTTTGTGTCATTTGATTGCTTACGTGTGCATCTTGTGCCATTTTGTTGAACTATGTGACTTTGAGATGTTATAACTTGATTTAATGCTATAATGTCTAAATAAAGAAAAGTGGGGTAGTTCATTGGTAACACTTGGTTTGTAATTGAAAGTGTTATAAAAGTTGCGAGGAGCTTACGTGTAAAAAGAAAGCTTAAGGAAGTTGTTTTGTTAATTTTCAAACTTGGAGGAGCTTTTGTGTAGTTATGTGATATATATCTTCTCCAAGCTTCCTTAGGAAGCTTGTGTTACGTATCCTCAGTGTTCTTCTTTCTTCCATCAGCCTAGAGAGTTCCCAAAACCCTTATTAACATCTACAAATTCCCAGAAATTCAGTTGTGGGTGTTGATTGATTCCAACTTGGAAATATTGCTAAGGGAAGTGAATTGAGCAAGAAGAAGTGACTTTCTTTCTCTTTTATTTGGATAATCCTTGGTAAGTTATTGTGTTTCTTGTCTATAAATGTTCATATGCTTTGAACTGATGTTATTGTGATGTATGGATCAGTTTGGAAAAGGGTAGCACCATTAAATGGATAGTTGATGTTGAAAAGAAACCAAGCTGAGTTAGTGATGTTCAACTTGGTAAAGGGTTGTGTTATGGATTGGAAGGTGTTGTACTTATGTTGTATATGTGTTATAAGGTTAAAAGGGAGTGTATAGAGTCCCAACTCAGGTAGTTCAACTGCTGCAAATAGCCTTGTAGTAAGCTGAACTGAAGTGGTTGTTGTTGGTTGTGTGTTGCTGATGTTTCGAAGGCTGCCTGGGATTTCTGGTGCTAGGGCACGACTCGTGCTTATGAGCACGATTCGTGACCCTCAGGGGGGACTCGTGAAGGGTAGTCGTGCTTTTGGAATCAGTCGTGCAGAGGAGTTTCACGACTCGTGCACTCATGCACGACTCGTGACCAGAACAAGGGTCTGGGGTCAACTTTGGGGCCTTGTAGACCTAGGTAAAAGGGTATGGATTGAACCACTCTTTAACTACACTTGTAGTACAACTTTAGTAAAACATTGTATCACTTGGAATTGTCCAAAAAGGTTTTGGCAAGAGCTTTAAAAATTAATCTAAAGTTGCTTGAAGGGCAGTTTTAGTGCTGAATGGTTTTAAAATGCAGTTTTGGTCCATTTTCTAGGCTTTGCAAACCTAGGCTAAACATCTCGGATTGGAATAATTTTTGATCCTGTATTTAGTACAACTATATTACTACATTAGGGAATTTGAAATGGGCCAATTGGATAATGGGAAGTGCTTTAAAAATGGTCGTGAACTTGCTTGAAAGGCAGTTTTTGACCATTGAACCAAATGTTATAAAACTTGGTTTTTTGAACTTGAACCCTAAAGGGAAGTTGTTCAATATTGTATAGAGATTGTGTAGGGCTGGTTATATGTTGTTTTATCCCTACATGGTGACTTGTGCAAGGTCCTTGGCTTATATAGTGCCATAAATAAGAAGTGGCACTACTGTGTTTGTTAGACAGGAGTTGAACACCCTGTTTCTACTTTCCATAGTATGAATTGATTACGTAAGACTTATGTGATATATTTGGTGACATAAGTGCTTACTTGTTCATAGTTGATTGTGTACAAAGTGTTCAAATACTTGTTACACTATTCTTTTGGTTGAACATGAGTACTTAATACCATGTCATTTCATTGTTGTTATTCAATAGTGTTGAAATAGATGTGCACTATTGTTATTGATTTAACATGAGTTATAGTTCCATGTTATATATATTGATGTCCCATAGGGTGGACTTATGTTCAAGTAAATGTTATGTACTTGACTATGATGATATCAGCTGATTATTGTGGGGGTATATGGGATCCCAACACTTATGAGAAGATATTTCATAAGTTGTTTCGATTGCCTTATACCTGTGACCTCTCCCCCGTCTGTGGCCACGGTCTGGGGGTGCGCGGCTTCTATGGATATGTGCAGTCATGCCATATGAATGCTGATAACTTATATGGATCTCTGTTGAGGTCGTATAAGACGTGAATAAGCACTAGCATTTCACGAGAGCGGAGTATCCCTCCCACCGTTGTACGACATATGATTCAGATGGGAATGGTAAGGGAAAGGTAACGTAATGTGTTTACTGTTTCCCAATATGTTATTGAGCAACTTGATTGTATGTTGCATTGTATATGACTTATTGGTCAAAAGGAAAAGGTAACGTAATGTGTTCTTGTTTTCCAATGTGAGCAACCTTGTTTATGTGTTGCATATTGTATGGCATATTGTTGCATACATAATAACTTGCCGAGATTTTATCTCACCCCTTCTCCCTTTCTTGTTTTAGATCCCGGCGAGACAGTGGACCGGACCAGTGAGGCCGGGGAAGAGTTTGGACTCCTTTTGGGTTGTCAGGGTACGAGTTCTTTTGGGAGTTGGGCTGTATTTGGTTGTTATTCTTTTGGGAAATGTATTGTATATAAAGTTTTACAACATGTTCCATTTGTGTCGTGTTGTAAGTAACTTAAACTTGGTTTGTTTTTGGTTGGCTTGTGTATAGCCTTTTCAGTTGTATATTTTGTAAAACCAGGATGTGTTTGGTTTGAAACAGGTTTCCATATCACCTCCGTGTAGGGAGGTTATTTTGAAATGGTTTTAAAAAGGTGTTGTGTACTTTTCAAGTTAAAAAGAAAAGAAAAGTTTTTTTGAAATGGTATATTTTGGGACCCTCCATCCTGTGACACGATTTATAGGTCCGGGAGTTGGGAGGAGCCCACAGTTGGTATCAGAGCTTTGGCTAGAGTCAAGGGTAGATGTCTAGTCTAAGGGGGAGTGTGTGATATCTGACGCCGAGTGTTTCCTGCAGGGGATCAGTGTAATGGCTGGAATTGGTGGTGACCAGCAGGGAAATACGGGTGATCAGGGGGCTGGGGGAGGTCCTAATGCTGAGATGATGGCAATGTTTCAGACTTTCCTCCAGACTATGGCAGCTCAGGGTAGAGCACAAAGAAGAACTGAGGTAAGGCCAACACAGGGCCTAGAAAAGTTTATCAAATTGTCTCCACCAAGCTTCAACGGAGATCCAGATCCGCAGATAGCTGAGAGATGGTTGGAGGCTATGACCAAAATTTTTATTGCAATGGAGAGCACAGACGAAGAAAAGGTCAGATGTGCAGTGTTTAAACTTGAGGGTCCGGCTGAACATTGGTTAAAGAAAGCTGGGAGCGGGATTATACGCCCCAGACTTGGGACAACTTTGTGGGAAAATTCAAGGAACACTTCATTCCTGTGATTACCAAAGACAAGAAAGAGGTGGAATTCCTAAAGCTTGAGCAGGGGGCATTGACCGTAGCCCAGTACTCAGCTAAATTCACGGAGTTATCGAGGTATTGCCAACATCTTGTGCCAGATGAAAGCAGGAGAGTGTACAGGTTAGTTAAAGGGTTGAGGTTGGAATTCAGGAAGCAACTGTTGACTCATGACTTTCCTACCTACCAAGCGGCAGTTAATATGGCCTACAGGATCGAGAATGACATTGATGAACATAAGAGCAAATCCGAGGCAAGTGGAAGCAAGGGTAAGTCTCCAGCTCAGAGTTCAGGACAAGGCAAGAGTCCGACTAAAGCTTTAGCTTCTGGAGTAGCTAAGGGAGGTACAGTTACAGTATCGACAAGGCCTGTATCTCGTCAATTTGGAACTGTTTGCAACTTCTGTAAAAGGATTGGGCATTCAGAAGACAACTGTTGGAGGAAGCAGGGTAAATGTTTGAACTGTGGTGAAATGGGTCATTTCAAGAAGGATTGTCCTAAATTCAAAAAGGGGCAAGCTCCGGGTGGTAAACAGCAAGGTGATCAGCCCAGAGGTGGTGTGAAAAGAGATGTAGAGGGAAAACCAAAAGAGAAAGTGCAAGGCAGAGTGTTTGCCTTAGGCCGAGGTGAGGTAGATCCTACGGCAGTGATTAGAGGTATTGTCCCTGTCTCAGGGGTCAGGGCTCGTGTTCTTATCGACCCTGGATCGTCTCATTCATATGTGGCATCTCATTTTGCATTTACATTGCATAAGTTGCCTATGTTATTACCTTATGTGCTAGAGGTTTCTACTCCTGTGGAAGAGCACCTCGAATCCTCTCTGATCTATCATGGCTGTGAGGTCATTATTTGTGGGCATGTATTGCCAGTAGATTTGGTTGAGTTACCAATCCGAGATTTTGATGTTATTTTAGGCATGGACTGGTTGAGTTCTTGTCATGCCTTGGTGGACTGTCGCAGAAAGCGAGTCACCTTTTCTATGCCTGATGTGCCTGTATTTGTTTTTGATGCTGATAAATCCTTATTTGGCATTCATGTTATTTCTGCACTAAAGGCTAGAAAGTTGTTATCTAAGAGGTGTGAAGGTTACTTGGCATATGTGTTAGACTCTAATAGGAAATCTCCTGAGTTATTTCTGTGCCAGTTGTGAATGAGTTCAGTGACGTATTCTCAACTGAGTATAGTATGCCTCCAGATAGAGAAGTGGAGTTTTGTATTGATTTATTGCCAGGTACTTCACCCATTTCTAAGGCACCCTACAGAATGGCTCCAGCTGAGCTGAAAGAGTTGAAACTTCAATTGCAGGAGTTGCTTGATAGGGGTTTTATTCGACCTAGTGTATCACCTTGGGGAGCACCAGTGTTGTTTGTTAGGAAGAAGGATGGTACTTTGCGATTGTGTATTGATTACAGATTATTGAATCAAGCTACAATTAAGAACAAATATCCTCTTCCTCATATTGATGATTTGTTTGATCAACTTCAAGGTTCCGTTATATATTCTAAGTTGGATTTACGTAGCGGATACCATCAGTTGAAGATCAAGCCAGATGATGTGTCTAAGACAGCTTTCAGAACAAGGTATGGGCACTACGAATTTCTTGTTATGCCATTTGGATTGACCAATGCACCGGCAGTCTTTATGGATATGATGAACAGGATCTTTAAGCCGTATATTGATAATTTTGTGGTTGTTTTTATTGATGATATCCTGGTATACTCAAAATCCAGGGAAGATCACGAGAGGCACCTAAGAATAGTGTTATCCGTGCTTCGTGAGAAATAGTTGTTTGCAAAGTTCAGCAAGTGTGAATTCTGGCTGGAACAGATTTCTTTTCTGGGTCATGTGGTATCCAGAAATGGTATTGCGGTGGATCCTTCAAAGATTGAGGCCGTAGTCAATTGGAAACAACCTTCTACTGTGACAGAGGTTCGTAGTTTCCTTGGTTTAGCGGGGTACTATCGAAGATTTATTGAGGGATTTTCGAGGATTGCAACTCCGTTGACCAGATTGACTAGGAAAGATGTACCATTTGTTTGGGATGCAAAGTGTGAAGCAGGTTTTACTGAACTGAAGAAGAGATTGACTTCAGCTCCTATTCTTACACTTCCAGAGGGTTGTGAGAACTTTGTTATATTCAGTGATGCCTCTAAAGAGGGTCCGGGGATGTGTTCTTATGCGTAATGGGAAGGTAATTGCGTATGCTTCGAGGAAGTTATCACCAATGAGCAATTATCCTACCCACGATATGGAGTTAGCTGCCATTGTGTTTGCATTGCATAAGTGGAAGCACTACTTGTATGGGGCAAAGTTTGAGATATTCACAGATCACAAGAGCCTGAAGTACTTGTTTACTCAGAAAGAATTGAACAAATGCATGAGGCGATGGTTGGAGCTTACGAAAGACTATGATTGTGTTATTTCTTATCATCCCGGGAAGGCCAATGTGGTAGCTGATGCTATTAGCCGTAAGGCTCATCTGTCGTCCTTGGTATCTCGGGAGTTGAAAGGCGATATGTTGTTTGCCAATGTCAGAGCTGTTCCTACTCTTTATGGAGATCTTATGGAAGCTCAGTTGCATGATGATGAACTGAAGAAAATCAAGGAGAAATTGCAAGATGGCAAGTTTGGGGAGTTTTCATTGAAAAGGGATGGAATTCTCACCTTCAAAGGCAGAATTTGCGTACCTTCTTCCCCAGAAATCAAAAGGCAGGTATTAGAGGATGGGCATAAGTCCAGATTTGCTATTCATCCAGGAAGCACCAAGATGTATCGGGATCTCAAACGGGTTCTTGGGTGGAATGGCATGAAAAAGGAGATTGCAGAGTTCGTGTCAAAGTGTTTGACTTGCCAACAGATTAAAGCGGAGCATCAAAGGCCAGCTGGATTGCTTCAGCCACTTGATATTCCTGAGTGGAAGTGGGAGGGCATTTCTATGGATTTTGTGACAGGATTGCCTCCTACTCCTGAAATTACCCGGATCCGGCTCGCGCGCGGAGCCCCGGCATCTCGCATTCATCGCTGTTCGGGAAGTCGCCCGGATCCGAGAGGCAGCGCAATCGCGCCCCGGCATCTGTCTTATTCCGTTTTAGCGTTGCGTGTTGGAGGTGTCTCGCCGTTTGTTTTTGCATTTGTAGAGTCGCCACGCCGTTTTTATTAAGCCCAAAACATTGAAAAAGGGCATCAGTTTAAAGATAATTTTAAACTGTTTTTGTGTGATGAGATTTTGAGTTCGGAGGTCAGATGACTCCCCGGGAAGAGAATATTAGAATATTAGAGCTCACCCGAGTAGCCTCGTAAAAGCAGTCTTTCTGATACCCCTAATATCCTTTAAATGTTGTGTGTGTGTGTGTGTGCTTTTAAAAATGCATGTCAGTATCTGGATGTCTACATTGTATGCTATGTATGGAAATGTATTGAAATAGTGTAGGAAGGAAGCCTTACCAATGTTGGTTCGTGTCCGTCTTCCGCTGGGGAATAGTGTTTGAGGTCGGAGTAGCGTTCCGGTATGGATCGGGATTGCTTCGGGAGGGACCGGTTGTCTGCGGACAGAGTTTCGGCGTGAGTTGAGGTTGTAGGCTGCGTTCGGGCAGAGGTTCGGCGTGCGTGGGGATCGTCGGGATCACTCGGGCAGAGGTTCGGCGTGCGTTGTGGTGGCGGTGAGTCACTCGGGCGTAGTTTCGGCGTGGTTTGGGATCGTCGGTTTGACTCGGAAAGAGCCGGGACACCGTGGAAAGACCAGGCAAGGCCTCGGAGTACCACGAGGGGCCTCAGAGTACCTCGAGAGTGCCTCGGGGCAGCGCGGGAGCGTCTCGGGAGCGCTCGAGGAGGCTTCGGAGCACCACGAGGGGGCTCGGAAGGCCTCGAAAGGATCCGAAAGGGGCCGGGAATGCCTCAGAAGGACTTAGAGGGGAAGCCAGAAGGCCTAGGGAGGAAGAGAGAAGTGGGAGGAGTGTCAAATGAGGGAGGGGGAGCCCTCTATTTAAAGTGCCAGAAAAATACAAAGAGGTCCGTACGGACCTCCTAGGTTATCCAGAATTTTAGTTTTCCTCGATTTGAGGGAATCTGTGATGATGGTGAATATTCTGGAATTATGATGTCCCCTGTGCAAAGAGGTCCGTACGGACCACCTCAGCATGCAAAGAGGTCCGTACGGACCAACCATGCATGAGGGTAATCATTTTCTCCGGGATTTGAGGGAATATTGTGGACTTTAAGGGGACTCAGTAATTATTAAAACAAAGAGGTCCGTACGGACCACTTATGCTTTTCCAATTTCCTGAAAATTCTCAAAAGGTCCTTTTATCCCTTTTTATCCCAGAAAGGCTCCTCCCTTGGTTTGGCTGAGGGTTTTGAGAGGGTTTTGAGTGCCAGAGGTCTTCGAGACTGTGTTTGTGAGTCTGCGGTGTTTCCCATGTGCTTGGAAGAGGGTGATCCAGATTGGGGTACTTACAGAAGCCCCTCAATGACGTCACTTACGGAGGAAGTGGGGTCGTTGATAAGATAAGGGTCCTAATCTGGATCGCGTGTTGGAAGAGGAAGTGACCGTGTAGGTCGGTGTGAGGACGTGGCGGTGTCCTGGGTGTGTACTCTTACGAGAAGATGATTTGTGACCGCCGAGGTCGACTGTGAGGACGTGGTGGCATCCTGTGATGTGTAATCTTACTAGAAGATGGGTAATCTTACGAGAAGATGGTTTGTGACCGCCGAGGTCGACTGTGAGGACGTGGTGGCGTCCTGGGATGTGGTGACCGCCGAGGTCAATTGTGAGGACGTGGTGGCGTCCTGGGATGGAAATTTTACGATTTTCCTAATCGGGTGGTTTAAGGCCTTTCGGGCCGGGGATAGCTGTGAGGACTTGAATCGTCTTCTGATTGCGGTTGGTGCCACGCTGGAGGACTTTGAATCGTCTTCTGGCGGCGGTTGGTGTCACGCTGGAGGACTTTGAATCGTCTTCTGGCGGCGGTTGGTGCCTGTGGCCAGAGGACTTTGAATCGTCTTCTGGCGGCGGTTGGTGCCACGCTGGAGGACTTTGAATCGTCTTCTGGCGGCGGTTGGTGCCACGCTGGAGGACTTTGAATCGTCTTCTGGCGGCGGTTGATGTAATGCGCGAGGACTTTGAATCGTCTTCTAGCCATGATTGATGTAATGCGCGAGGACTTTGAATCGTCTTCTAGCCGCACTTGATTGATATAATGCGCGAGGACTTTGAATCGTCTTCTAGCCGTAGTTGATGTAATGCGCGAGACTTTGAATCGTCTTCTAGCCGCAGTTGATGTAATGCGCGAGACTTTGAATCGTCTTCTAGCCGCAGATTGATGTAATGCGCGAGACTTTGAATCGTCTTCTAGCCTTGATAGCTGATGTTATGCGCGAGGACTTTGAATCGTCTTCTAGCCGCAGATTGATGTAATGCGCGAGACTTTGAATCGTCTTCTAGTCATGATTGATGTAATGCGCGAGGACTTTGAATCGTCTTCTAGCCGCATTTGTGGAGGCGTGGCTGCCTTGTGCTTTGATAGCGAGAGGCGTAGATGCCTTTGTGTTTTTGCATGTTGAGTAGAAGGTTGGACTTACGATGACTGCCGGTGCTTGCGTTGCCGTTGAAGTGGGCAAGGATGACGGCCGGTGATTGCTTCACCATTTGGCGTTTTAGAGGCGCTTCGTGCCTTGGGACTTGTACTCGGAGGTGTTGGCTCCTTCTTGTGCTTGTTTTGCCGTTGAGTGGGCAAGGATGATGGCCGGTGATTGCTTCACCATTTGGCGTTTTAGAGGCGCTTCGTGCCTTGGGACTTGTACTTGGAGGTGTTGGCTCCTTCTTGTGCTTGTTTTGCCGTTGAGTGGGCAAGGATGATGGCGGTCTTTGAGGATATACGGTCTTGTATGACTTCCCTTTCGACTTGTTGGGGAGGAGCTCGGGCTTACTTTGATGGCAGGTGCTTGCGTTGCCGTTGAAGTGGGCGAGTTCGGGCTTGCGGCGCCCGGTGCTTGAATTGTTGGGGATGCATGACCTTGTAGGGGCCCTTTTACATTGGGAAGATGACTTCGGACCTCTTTTGAGGCAGTGGTTGAGATTGTCGTTGAGCGTTTGGAGCGTCTTGTGCCTTGATATTCGTCTTTGGGAGGTGTTGGCTCCTTCTTGAATTGCCGTTGAGCGGGCGGTGGTTGAATTGCCGTTGAGCGTTTGGAGGCGTCTTGTGCCTTGGGATTACGTCTTTGGGAGGTGTTGGCTCCTTCTTGAATTGCCGTCGGGCGTTTTGGAGGCGTCTCGTGCCTTGATATTCAATCTTGGGAGGTGTTGGCTCCTTCTTGAATTGCCGTTGAGCGGGCGGTGGTTGAATTGCCGTTGAAGTGGGCGAGGTCCGGGCTTACGTTGACGGCAGGGGATTGAATTGCCGTTGAAGTGGCGAGGACCGGTCTTACGTTGACGGCCGGGGATTGAATTGCCGTTGAAGTGGCGAGGACGGTCTTACGTTGACGGCCGGGATTGAATTGCCGTTGAAGTGGGCGAGACCTGGTCTTACGTTGACGGCGGGGATTGAATTGCCGTTGAAGTGGCGAGACCGGTCTTACGTTGGCGGGGATTGAATTGCCGGTTGAAGTGGCGAGACCGGTCTTACGTTGACGGCGACCGGATTGAATTGCCGTTGAAGTAGGTGAGACCGGTCTTACGTTGGCAGGGGATTGAATTGCCGTTGGAGTGGCGAAGACCGGTCTTTCGTTAATGGCCGGGGATTGAATGCCGTTGAAGTGGCGAGACCGGTCTTACGTTGACGGTGGGGATTGAATTGCCGTTGGAGTGGGCGAGGAAGAGAGAGGCCGCCGCGCAGTGCACCGGCGAGGAGAGAGAGGGCGCCGCGAGCTCCCAGCAGGTTCCGATGTCTGGGCCGGATTTCACATATGTCCGTGGGGACGGATCGAGGAGGAGGTGTGCATGCCCGTTCTGAGCGAGCTCACTGCTGCATACCGAGTGGATCTGACGGATCGGTGAGTGTGCTTACTCTTTTCCATCTTGGCATCTTTTTTGCATTTTCTCTTTTTGTTGTCGAGTGTAATCGCATTCTTTGAGCGTTTCCTTGGATGCTTGTTGATGCAGTCCCGGGAGAGCCTATGATATGCCGACTCGCCGTTATGTGGCGATGAGGTCGTTTGCGAAGAAGATGGCGTCGAAGATATCTTGCGGTCTTCGCGACGCGTGCGGCGTACGAGCCTATGCCTTCGAGGCATTACAGCAGGCGTTCCTCCGCCTAGAGCCGAGCCGGAGCCGCAGCGGGGAGGGACCTTCGAGGCGGCATAGTATGGATGTCGGGGCGTCTTCGGGAGCTACAGGGCGGCAACCCTTTTATCGAGTTCTTCCCTCCTCGGGATGCGCGGGCGAGGGTCCGTCGAGCCTTCTTTCTTTGATCCTTTCGCCGGATTTGATCCTTCGAGATTACTTTGAGTGGCGGCCTCCGGCGGGGCTCGGTACTCGATGACGAGGATGTGGCGGGCGAGTTCGAGGATGCCCGACTTCTCTCACGGAGGACCTCGGCGAGGATGATGATGATCTTTGAAGAGTCGGATTAGGGTCCATTTGCTTTCCCTCTTTCCATATCTTCTCTTTTTTTTTTTGTTTAGCAACGGACATTTGATATTCTGTAATAAAACACTCATATTTGCACGGCAAACAACATTTTATTTTAAGATGTAATGTCATTTTTGTGATTAGGGAATTGTCCTAGAAATGGTTGCTATTATTATTATATTTTTGTGCATGCCACGTGAGCCGAGAGTACGTTTGTGGGTAGTGTATGTTTGCGGGAATGGCTTTGGCCGGTGTTTGGGCGGTTTGGAGCAAGGTCTGCGAGGACAGTGGTTGTTATGCATTTCTTTGGGGAAAATGGGTTCTTTTTGCAAGGAGGTCCGTACGGACATACCTAGCATGCAAAGAGGTCCGTACGGACCAACCTTGCTTTGGGAAGGAGATAAATGCTTTCAGTGTCTGGTTCTTCCCCATTTCCCCATTTGCGGCCATTTTCGAGCTTTCTTCCCCATTTTCTCTAGGAACCTCCATTTTTGCCATGGATTCTTCGTACGTCCCTAGAATTTTGCCGAGGCTTTCGCAGAGAGGCAAGCACACTTCCTTGAGCGGTTGAAAACGTGGATGCGAGCGCCGTATGAGGCATCGTAGAGCGGGCTTTCGAGGTAAGGTTTCGTCTTTGCTCGATTTGGTCTTTTAAGGAGTTGGTTCACGATTGGGATTTGTTGCGGGCTGCCGCGAAGTTACGGGATGTTAGGAGGCATGTGTCTTGTTTCTCCTATAATGAAATGGTGCCCACTTTTGAGGATTTTCGGGCTTTGATGGGGGACCGGAGGTGGAGGCCATCTCGCTTCCTTTGATTGGTGGTCTTTGCGGTGAGCGTGAAGCTTGCGGGATTTCTTCGTACTTCGTTGGAAGAAGTGCGGGGCATGATCCTTGATTCGGGTCATATCGACATTTCGAGCCGCGGAGCGGTTCATGGTTGATGATGAGAGTGACGTCTCTTGGGATGCCTTCGCCTTGTGCACGATAGCGACGCTCTTCATGGTCGGCTCCCTTGGCATTTGTGATGGGGCTTTGCTAGATGTGGTAGGGCACTGCAGAAGGCTGGAAAGGATATTGTCCCGTTAGTGCTGGGGGAGACTCTTCATGGTATCGACCGTCCAGCGGCCGGGGATCGTTTTATGAGAGGGGGAAGCCCCGCTTTGCTCACCTTGTGGCTGCGAGAGAGACTTCGAGGCCATGCCCGAGGCTCCGACGTCGTTTAGCCCGTGGTCATTTGCTCGGCGACCTCTTGTATTGGATATGGATCGACCCGCCCGGGAGAGATGGATGGCACGGCTTGGTACGCATCAGAGATCCATTGGTGGGTTCCTCGGCTGGGGATTGAGACTAGGAGGATCTTGCAGGGAGGGGTCCTACGTTGTCGAGAATTCCAGGTTTGTCTTGGTCCTCCTTCTATATTCCGTCGCTTGTTTCCTGCGGTTTGGGATGAAGCAGGAGCCTTTGTTGGCCGGGATGACCTTGCTACTGCGGAGGTAGTTCCTCTTTGTATGGCGGCTTCCAGGTGCCTTCTTGTATTTTCCGAGGGTATGGAAGTATTCCGCTTTCCCTCCCGTGGTACTCCTTAGACGTCGGGAGAGTGTCGTGTTGACGACTCCGCACTGGCCTCGGTATGAGCGAGTGTGTTGGGCAGTCCCAAGTGGTCTTGGAGAGCGGCGTGTAGCGATTCTGGGACCCGGTTGCCGTAGTAGCTATTGCCTTAGGAGTTCCGAAGCACGGTCGACCCTTTGGATGTGACGGGAGACAATTTGTTTGACTACGAGACTAGAGTTGACCGACCGACGGGGAGGGGTCCTCTTTTGCGGGGCTCGCGGGGAGGAGATCCGAGCCGAAGCACGGGCGAATGAAGCCACGAGAGCTACCGGATTGTTTGACTCTACGGGGAGGACCCCGATCTCGGATCGAGAGACGCAGAGTTGGTTCACGTGAGAGAAAGAAGACTCGCCGGGGACGAGGAAGAAAGGAAAGAATGGCGAGGGGACAAGCGCAGATGGCGCGGAATGACCTCCTAGGTATCCATTCATTGCATTGCAAACACATTATTAGTTAAATGTATTAAGCTGTCTTTTAGCATGTTGTGAACTTGAGAGTAGACCGTTCTTGAACTCATCAAGAAATGTTGTAACCGTTAGTGATTTGTGATTTACTTTTAAAGCTTTGTCGAGACGCAAGATCTCTTGTTTGCCTTTGCTTTTGTTGTGCACTTTGTCGGCGTTCGTCCTTGGACTTTTCTGTTGCATTTGCGGACTTGAAGCGATGCAGGCCATGACGGCAATCCCTTTTGCTTAGGCTTTGTGCTTGGCTGAGAGGTTGAATGCTCCCTTGACAAGTTGTTTTGACGGTCTTTTTCGTAGCTTCCTTGCCTCTTGTTGGCGTCGGGCTCTTGACCTCTTTTTGCAGCATCTGCTTGAGCTTCTTTTTTTTTGTGAGCCCTTGCTCGAGCTCTTTTTTTTTATTTATTTTTTTTTTTTGTGAGCCCTTGCTCGAGCTTCTTTTTTTTTTTTGAAGCGCGTGAGGGCGAAGACAAGCCCCTGGCTTGGAAGCAGACATGAGTCAGTCGTTTGATGCTGAGTGACCCTCGGATGTCCTTTGATGTTGCCGCCGTCGTTTGACTTGGTCAAGGTGACTGTTGGGGCGTGTTGGTCCCAAAGGTGGCAACAAGGGTGAAAATACAGCTAGAGGGGGGGTGAATAGCTGTTTAAAATTTTTCGCCCTCTTTTAAAAGTGAACCTCTTGCTTACAAAATCCTCTTGCGGTTGATAATAGGCGCAAGGGATAGTGTAAAATGCACAGCGGAATAATAGAGTGTAAAGCGGTTTTGAGAGGCGGTTTGTAAAATGCGGTTTTGGTGGTGCGGTTTTGGGAAGTGCAGTTTTACAAACACGTGTGGTTTTGACTTTGTTAACTCCAAACACTATTTCACAATAATGGATAGCTAAATAAAGATCAAACAGAGACAAAAATAAATAATTAGCAAGCACAAGAAATATAAATGCAGAAAGTAAGAACACGCTATTTGGAGTGGTTCAATCGATAAACGATCTACGTCCACTACCAAGATGGTTAGTCTTGGATTTCTAAGAGAGATTTTATATTAAGTATTGTGAGATTACAAAGTACAATAAAATCTTTTCTATGAAGAACAAATCCAAAACTATAACCAGTGCATCTCAAGTGTTTAATCTATGTGATTAGAACAAGTGAGGTGAGTGTGTGAGAACAAGATCAAGGCTCTTTAGATCTGTGAGATGTAGAGCACAGTGATTCTTGATTGTGTTAAGGCTTGATTTCTGGGCTAGGAATATTTCTTGAAGTATGAAGATGAAGATTCAAAGGGTTGAATAATTTACGGCGAGCTTGGCTTCTATGAACACAGCACTTCTTAATTTTTCAAGCAATCTTCAAATGGTGAAGATTGGGGTATTTATACCCAAGCATCAAGAAACTAGCCGTTGGATACATTTGTTGAAGGACGGTACTTGATGCAATCCTATTGGTCCACGGCAACCACTTTTGTCCTTTAGTACAGTGCTGCGAGATAAAGGCGATCGGGCTCAGTTTGTAAGCAATGAGGTTAGGACACTGTCACCTTTTCAAGATCCTTGCGAGATCTTTTCTGACATTGAATCACGTGACAAGATATGGTAGTTGACTTTTGATATTGCTGACGTGGATTCCAACGGATAAAAAGTTGTTCACTTCAAATAGCCAATCATTGAATGCGGTTGGTGAGACGCGGTTAGGAACATGCGGTTTTGCTACACCAGGAGGTTGCATGGATGCGGTTGCACATGAGGCTGCACGGAGTGCGGTTCAAGGGCGGTTGCATGCGGTTGGTTCAATAGGCAGATTCAAGGTAGAACTACACTTGCGGTTTACAAGTGCGGTTCATAGGGCGGTTTTGAATACTACTGGATCTGCAACCTTGCTTCCAATGAGTCTTGTGCCAGTCTTCAAGCCTAAGATTAACCTATTCTATAAAATGGACTTAGCTAAAAAATTGAAGTCTAAGCTTCATTACATAGGGTCCTAAAGTCCTTAAAATAGACAGGAGGTTATGGTATCAATCAAATCTAATACAAAATAGGAGGGTTAAAACATGCATACCCAACAATCTCCCCCTATTTGATTGATGCCATTACTTACTATAACAAAAGCAAACATTGTACTTGGTAAGAACATGTCCATAAGAATTAACATGGTAATTCATGTCCCAAGTCAATGCACACACTTAGCTTAAGCTATAGATTTCTATACTTTCTAAATGATAAAAACTTAAAATATGGAAAGTTATAGAAATGCATTCAGTGCACTTAAGAAATTATGAGTTTAAGTTCAAAGTGCGGTTTAAACTGAATGTTTAAACATCAATTCAAAATAGTGATTTTGAGTTAGAAAATATTTGAATGAGTTTATAAACCATAAGAGGTTTCATTGTTCTACAAACAAGTAGTTTGATATGAACAAGGTTTTGGAACCAATGATGCATTTTTTATTACTACCAATGCGGTTACACTTACAATGGTAGAGAAGCAAAATACAAAGGTTTCAAAAACAAAAGAAAGTTGGACAAAAATTACATGGAGTGCGGTCCAACAAAACAAAAAAAGAGTTCAGCAAAATAAGATAAAGGAGTTAAAAGAGAAGTCCTAATGCTGACGCGGTTGATGATGCGGTTGATGATGGCGCGGTTGATGTTGATGGCGTGCTTGCTCTCTAGGTTGATTGACTTCTTCTTTGGGGCATTGCGGTTACGAAGGTCTAAAGGTGAGCTTTCACCTCGATATTTCTTACGAGGGCTCTGAGGTCTTCGGCTGTGCAGCAAGTAGTCTCAACGGATCGTAGTGCGGTTCTGAGAATCGGCGGCGGCGGTTCCAACGGCGCAACAGATCTAGTGTTTCCATCAACACTTTCCTTGATCGAGTAGTGAATCCTTCAATGCGAGGCCTTCAAAGAATTGTAGAATGTGAAGATCTCATCACGAATAGCTCTTGTTTGAGTAGAGAGAGCATCTCTAAGCGGTTCCAGATCAACAGTCACATTCAGGTTGGACTTCAATTCCTTGATGGAGTTGTCAAGCTTGAGGTTGAAGCCTGCCTTGAGATTCTCAAATCTGAAGGAAATGTCATCATCAAAATTCTTTACTTGCTCCTTAATACTGTCTCCCACTATGTTGAGATCAACATTTATTCTATCTTTAAGGGAGTCCAGTTCAGTAAAAATTTTCAGCTGCAAGTCATCCAGAGCGGTTTGGGAAGGAGCGGCTGAGGTTGAGGCTTGCTGCGGTTGGGTTTCTTGGAGGGTCTTCATGAAAGCAATTAGTGCAGTGTTGGTGGAGGTGACAAACTCACTGGAAAGATTTGTGAGCATTTCATGAAGTTGGGTTTTTGAAACAGCGTCACCCATGGCACTAAGCACTCCTCGGGCAAGATCTTCTTTAAAGCCCTGAAAACACTCTGTAGCTGCAGTTTTAACAGCTTCAGCGGTTTGGGTGGAAGGTGCGGTTGGTATAGTGGAAACTCTCTCCCCCTTAATGGCATCAAGCAATTGAGCTTTTAGGATAGCCATTTCAGTGGTTTGAGAGTCCACTTTGGTAAGAAGGGTTTGGTTGGAGGCTTCAAGGTTGGCATTGGATTGGGTCAAGGCAATGTTGGACTCAGTGAGTTTAAGCATAAGGCCTTGGTTTACAATCAACTGAGATTGAATCAGTTGAAGGGTGGAAAGAATTTGAAGGTAGTCAGAAGGAGCGGTTTGAAGGATTGGAATTTGGGTAATTGATGGAGGAGGTTGAGATTGAGTTGGAGGGGCGGTTTGAGGTAAAGGGTTTAGGAGGGTTTGAAATATACGGCTGGCAGGGATAGTGAATTCAGAAGCGTTTGACGGAGGAATAGGTAGTGTTTGGGGTAAAGTTGTAGGTGCAGTTGAGAAGGTAGGAATTGGTTGAGTTAGAGGTAAAGGAATAGAAGCGGTTGGAATTGGGATGGAAGGAATGGGTGCGGTTGAGATAGGTGCGTTTGAGGGTGGAATGTTGGTGGTTGGAATTCCAGAAGTGATAGGGTTGGAATTTGAGGATGAACTGGTATGAGAGGTATGAACAGAAACAGGAGGGGTTCTTTGCGGTTGAGTGGGTGCGGTTTCAGGAATGGGTGAGGTTTGAGGAGGCGGAGTAGGAAGGCGGTCAGGAGTAGGTGATTTATGAGGAGGAGAATTTTCAGGAGGAGGGGTATTGACTCGGTTTGGGGAAGGAGTTCTGTCGCGGTTAAGGTTGGAGATTGAGATGGCTGGGGTGTGATGTGAGTAAGGTGGTGATTGGGCGCGGTTTGAAGTAGGTGACTTGGAGCGGTTTGAAAGTTGAGGTGAGGCAGTTGGGGTGTTGGATTGGTTAGAGGAAGAATTTGATTTGGAAGTGGATTGGGATGAGGAATGTGAAGAGGATGAAGGGGATGAAGGTGGGGTAGGTTGTTTGGAAACACGGTGCAAAAAGCGTTTGGGGCCTTTGGATGGTGTTCTTTTAAGGCAATCTGCTTAACCCTTTTTGGTTTCTCCCCCTGAGCGGTTGCAGCTCTTTGCGGTTGAGGAGGAGAGAGCGGTTTAGGTGATAGGGTTTTGGCTGGTGAGGAATGATGGGAGCGGTTTGGAGAGTGAGGTGGTGTTGGAATAAGTGTCTGGGTTTGGGGCGGTTTTGAAGGAGGCGGTTGGGGAATTGGATCCTTGGACTTTCCTTTGTTAGCTTCCCTCTCAGCCCTTTCTCTTTCCAATCTCTCAAACTCAGTTTTGTAGAAGATTGTCAGCTCCTCATCAGTCATTTGGGCCAGATCAATCTGAGTCTGCTTGGCCTTCTTAGCCCTGGCCACCAGTGGAGGAATGGAGTTATCCTCTTCCTCTTCTTCATCCTCATCAATGAGGGACATCTTCTTTTTCATTTTCTCTTTCCTTGGTTTGTGGGGGCGGTTGAGGTTGGCTTAGGGAGCGGTTCTGCAGGGGCCTTTCTCTTCCTTGAGGCCTTCTTTATTGCTTTTCCCAGAGCGGTTGAGGCAGTAGCAGGAGTCATCTCAACATAGAGCTCCTTATCCTTAGAGGTATCAGCATCATACAGAGCCTTATAATCATCATTCCCAAAAGAGCTTCTGAATGAGTGCATTGCCTTGAGGCCAAAAGATTCTTCCAATCCCCAGTGGATAGATAATTCTGGGGTGGCAATCCTGAGCTCCTCCAGATGCTGATAGTTCCCAAAGATTGCGGTCAGCATTCTTCCAAAAGGTCTCCACCTTATCTTCTCATTCTTAACCTTCAGCTGATACGCATCTATGCTGCTGGCAAGTTCTCTCATCAAGATCTTGGGCCAATGAAGCTTCATGCCGTTGTAGATGGCACAGCAGTATTGCCATTGATGAGAGGTGAAGTTGTTGTGGTTTCCAGTCTTCCCACAAACTGACTTCCCAACTAGGTAGCACAGGTGGCTCATCAGCTCACCAAAATCTTTCCTGGGCGTAGTCTTGTAGTGACCAGAAAGGGAATCCAGGGTTCCAGTGAGGGTGGAACAGGTAGCATCCTGGACTTCTTGAGAAACTTCAACTGGAGCACCAGATACTTGAAAATTGAAGGTGCTTCTGATATCCAGGTAATCAATTGAGACCTTGAACCCTTCAACAACTCCCACTAGACTTGGGATCTTAGTACCATCAGAAAGCTCAGTCTCTCCACTCATTGCGGTTGAGTAGAACTGATCAATGAATAATGGAATGGTATAGCCTTGCTGTTTGGTGAAGAGGGGAAGGATTCCAGAAGCTTGCATCTTCCTCATCATCTCCCTTCCTAGGGCATCAGTCTTCAACTCTGGTTCATTTATCTCCCAACCTGGCAGGAAATACTTGGTATTCTACAAATAAAACACACAAGTTAGAGCACTTTAGTAAGGTCACAGTTCATTATGCGGTTGGGGCACACATGCGGTTGGCAATAGTGCGGTTTTGGAAATGAAAATTTCCAACCACAATGAAACTGTGAACACAGGTAGGAAACAAATAAGAAAAACACAAAAGTCTATACTTAGTACGTGGCATTGTAATCCAAAATTATCCCACACTGCAAGCGGTGCTTAGAGAGGAAATTTATGGTGTCCAGCCTATATACTTAGTAAAACTTAAGTAATTTTCTAGCATGCGGTTTAGAAGTGAAAAACATGCGGTTCAGAGATGCGGTTTTGAAACAAGAATTAAGCAATTATAAGTGCGGTTTCAAAACATAGCATGCGGTTCAAAGGCATGCGGTTCAAACATGCAACAAGGTAAAATTTTCAGAAATTTTCTAAGTATGGAAAAACAAGTTTGAAAATTAGGTTAACCCAAAACATAAGAAATTTCTGAAAAACATGATGAACATTCACATGAGTGCATGAAGAACATGAAGAACACCAAGAACAGAGATTTGAAAAATGTTAACCAAAATGAACAAATAACATGTCAAAATGATCACATTGAGCAGTAGATTAACAATATAACAATAAAAACATCTACTTTGCTCAGAATCACCCAGAAAATGTAATAAACAGAAAGTGGGTTTCGAACTTAGAAAGTTTTGAAATTCCAAATCAGTGTTCAAAATGTTGATTGATCATAAAATAAAGTATATAATCAAACAAATAAACAAAATCCGAACATAACCTAACAATTATCATAAAAAATAATCAAGAGATGAAGCATATATGAACAAAAGTAGGTCATGTTGTTCGAAGCTTAAAGAAATTCAACAATGGCAGAAAACGAGATGAACATATATGATTTGCAGAAGATAAAAAGGTTAAGTTCAAGAAATCATACCATGTCTTCAATGGGTTTAGGAGCCATTGATGAAGAAAAACTTAGAAATTTATGAAGATATGAAGAATAAGTTTGGTGAACTCTGACAGATAGTACGATGACAGAGGAAGAAGACAGTGAAAAGTTTGAAAAAGTGAGTTGTGTCTTCTATTTATAGGAAAGGATTAGGGTTTGGCAGATGAAAGGACACATTAGCTTCACCAACTCAGTGAATCATTGCAAATTAGCACCCTTTCAGCTTCACACATCAACCAATGACGGCTGACATGAAGGCCATTAAATGCCAATGTTCCCTTTGCATTAAATGCTCTCAAAATTTAAATTTTCGTGGGAAAACATTTGCAAATAAACCCTTAAAGAAAAAATAAGGACTGAAAAATAAATAAAAAGAAGTTGAACAGTTTTTTTTTTTTTTTTTTTTTTTTTTTTTTTTTAACATAAGCAAAAGTTAGAAATTACTCCAAGTTGAAACGCGGTTGAGGTCCAAGCGGTTGAGCTGCAGCAAGCGGTTTGAGTGAAGCGGTTGGCTGCAGTGCGGTTGGACATCCTTGCGGTTTGATGCACGCGGTTTCAACATGGCCTTGAAACTATACTCAACACCCAAGTTAGCTTAAAAAGAATGGATTTTATTTAAGTTCAAGCATACCCATTTCTCCTCTAAGGAAAGAAAACCTCTTGGAGTCAAGAGCCTTTGTGAGGATATCAGCAATCTGGTTGTCTGTCCCCACATACTCTAAATGGATATTCCTCTTCTCCACATGGTCTTTGAGGAAATGATACTTGATATCAATATGCTTGGTCTTGGAATGCATGACAGGGTTGTTGGAGACTGAAATAGTTGAAGTGTTGTCACACATGATGGGGCAATTCCCTTCATGGATTCCATAGTCTACCAACTGCTGCTTCATCCAAAGGATTTGACAGCAACAACTACCAGCAGCAATATACTCGGCCTCTGTGGTTGACACTTTGGCCCGAAGCTTGCTTCTTGCTGGCCCAAGCAACTAGTCTATTCCCGAGGAAGTGACAAGTACCACTAGTGCTTTTCCTGTCCATAGTACAAGCTGCATAAACTGCATCTGAATAACCTACGAGATCGAAGTTCGAATCTTTGGAATACCAAAGTCCAAGGTTAGTGGTTCCCGGATAAATAGCGGATTATACGCTTTGCAATAAGATGTGCTTCTCTAGGATGCGCTTGATAGCGAGCACATACACGAGACACTAAACATAATATCGGCCTACTAGCAGTTAAGTAAAGCAATGAGCCGATCATACCTCGATATAAAGTTTGATCAACCTTCTTACCTTTGAGATCCTTATCTAGCTTATTGCCGGTGGCCATAGGAGTATCATATGCTTTAGCATTTTCTAATCCAAACTTCTTTATTAGCTCCTTGGTGTACTTGGTTTGGCTGATGAAGATACCTTCTTCGCATTGCTTGATTTGAAGCCCGAGGAAGAATGTTAATTCTCCCATCATGCTCATCTCAAACTTGCTTTTCATTAGCTTTTCGAAACGCTTACAAAGTAACTCATTAGTAGAACCAAAAATAATATCATCGACATAAATTTGAACAAGTAAAGTATGCTCATTATATTTGGCAATAAAAAGAGTTGTATCAATTTTACCACGTTTAAATCCTTTTTCTAGTAAAAATTTAGAAAGAGTCTCATACCATGCCCTTGGAGCTTGCTTAAGTCCATACAAAGCTTTTTGGAGTTTGTAGACATGATTGGGAAATTTGGAGTCTTCAAATCCAGGTGGTTGGGCAACATACACGGTCTCTTACAGTTCGCCGTTGAGGAATGCACTCTTTACGTCCATTTGATATAACTTGAAACGCTTGAAAGAGGCGTAGGCTAAGAAGATTCTGATAGCTTCCAATCTTGCAACTGGAGCAAAGGTTTCGTCATAATCAATTCCTTCTTCTTGCCTATATCCTTGTGCAACCAACCTTGCTTTATTCCTAGTGATGCTTCCATTCTCGTCCATCTTATTCCTAAATACCCACTTAGTTCCTATCACTCCTTGATCCTGAGGTCTAGGCACCAAAGTCCAGACCTTGCATCTTTCAAACTGGTTGAGTTCTTCTTGCATTGCAACGACCCAACTGGAATCTTGGAGTGCTTCATCAATCTTCTTGGGTTCAACTCGAGACAAAAGTGAAGTATGCTCATCATAATTCGATCTCCTTGTTTGAACACCGGAAAACAGATCACCAATCACATTTGTGAGAGGGTGACTGCTGACTTCACGAACCTCCGGGGTAAGTCGTTGGATCGAGGTTTCTTGAAGATCTTCAATTGGAACATCGTTAGATCCTTCAGCGAAGTCATGGAAGGTAAGTTGACGAAGAGGTTCTATAAGCTGGATAGGGGAATTCTCAACTTCATCTTCCCTTGCAGTTGCATCTGGAGAGGGTTCTTCAGGTTCGGTTTCAAAATTGTGGTTTTGGGGAATTTCAGTTGAGGGTGCTGGATTTTGCGGTTGAGGTTCAGGTGCGGTTTGGGATGGTTCACCTGGTTCATTATGCTCAACAAAATCATCAGCAACATTTGGAGCCAAATGTGGCTCAAGGAGAGAATGCTCATCAAAAGTAACATGGACAGACTCAACTATTTTTAAACTAGTTTTATTGAAAACACGAAAAGCTTTAGAATGTTTAGCATACCCAACAAAAATACCTTCGTCGGCCTTGGCTCCGAATTTACCTCTATTTTCTCTTCCGTTGTAGAGGACAAAGCATTTGCAGCCAAAGATCTTGAAGAATGCAATGTTGGGGGTTCTTCCTCGCCAAAGCTCATAGGGAGTCTTGTTATAGGTTTTGTTGATGAGGGAGCGGTTCTGAGTGAAGCATGCGGTATTGATTGCTTCACCCAAAAATGCGAGGTAGCTTCGCTTCGGATATCAAAGTCTTTCCAAATTTCAATCAACGTCCTATTCTTCCTTTCCACAACCCCATTTTGTTGTGGAACACCGGTACAATGGAAAAATTGTGATCAATCCCATGGTCATCACAATACCGAGCAACACCGTTGTTCTTAAATTCTCGTTCCATTATACGATCGAACACTAACGATGTCGTCTTCCTTTTGAGTTTGGAGCCGTCTAAAAAGTGCGGTGAGAATCTCATAGCAGTCATCTTTGGAAATCATCATCTCAACCCACGTATATCTTGAGTAATCATCCACCACCACTAAGGTATATCTATTTCCTCCAATGTCGGCGGTGGTTACGGGTCCAAACAAATCAATGTGAAGCAGCTTGTAAGCATCTTGAAGTTGAAGGAGCGGTCTTGCCGGGTGAAAGACGACGCGGACGCTTACCAAGCCGGCATGCACCGCATTTCTCCGGATGGTGGTCACCACTTTAGGTAAACCGCGAACGAGGTTTTCCCTACCAATCTTTGCAAGATACTTGAAGTTCAAGTGGCTCAACCTCTTGTGCCATAGCCAACTATTTTCGCTCACATTCTTAGCTACAAAACGAGAGATTAGTAATACTACATGCGTAATTTAGATCAATAATGTAAATATTACTCTTACGAATCCCCGTGAGTAGGGTGACGCCGGAAATGCTATCTTTGATAAAGCAATTTGATGACGTGAAGTTGCAAAGCATTCCTTTGTCGCAAAATAGAGAAATTGAAAGGAGGTTGTGCTTGAGTCCATCGACAAGTGAAACCTTCTCAATGGTTAGGTTTCCTCTCCTTATCACACCATATCCAATGGTCTTGCCTTTGTTGTTGTCACCAAAGGTTACAGATGGACCACTTGCTTCAACGACATCTTCAAGCAATGATCTATCTCCAAATATATGTCTTGAGCACCACCGTCAAGATACCATTCATTATCCTTGGAGTGACCACCATGAAGCAGAGGACCTGAAATGTAAACATTAAGAACGAGGTCCCCCTTTATTCCTTGGGTCCCGAAGTTAGCAACCCTTTACGACCCACACCCGTTTGACGGAAGGAGGTTTGCTCTTCCCGGCATTGGATGTGAACCGCAAAAGGCATTCTGCGGCCTTGTGACCTAAACCATCACACACAGAACATTTATAATAGCTACAAGCTTCATGAGGTTTTACTAACTCCTTACTCTTCTTAGGAGTTGCATGCGGTTTTGGACAAGGAAGCGGTTTGGGAGGTGCGGTTCCAGCTAACATTCCAACTGATACAAAGGGAACAGGCTTTGGTTTGACCACGTATTTCCTGGGAACGCTATTCCTGCTTTTGAAGGCAGGAGGAGCGGTCGAAGAAGAAGCGCGGTCAGACCTGGAGTTAGCAGAACCGCCTTTTCCACCAGAAGCGGTTGGAGCAGGGATTCTACCAATTCCATAAGCCATTTCCTCTTCAGGTGCTTCCACAGAATTCTTAGGTTTTAACACAGAATTCTTCCCATATTGCTTTCCTTTAGGGTAGACATAAATTACTTGTCTTCCTTTACCCTTTCCTTTAGCATGCTTGTCCTTGGGAATTTCTTTAGTTAGTTCCAAAATTTCCTCATCCTTTTCACTCGAGGATGCACACTTCTCCTCTTCCTCAGATCCAAACCCCAGACCATCCTTAGTTCCAGGAGGAACATGGAAGTCCATGATTTTATCCTTGGTGGATTGAGACTTGAGCCACGAATCAATAATCTTTTGGCGATCGTCGATTTGGGTTACCAAGTCATCATTCCTGAGTTGAAGTGCAGCAACCTTAGTTTCAAGGATGCGGTTTTGATCAGCAAGAGGAGTCATCTGTTTGATTTGGTCCTTAAGATTAGAAATTTCAGACCTCATCACGCTTTTCTCCGTCTTGTATGATTAAGTTCATCATGAGCTAAGCTTAAGGCTTTCTTAAGATTAGAGAATTGATGGATCACCATTTCAGCTTCCTTGAACATCCTTTCATGTTCCATGGGAGAAACCTCTTCCACCACCTTTTTCAAAATTTTCTTCTTTGGAATAGTTTTTGAAGGTGGAGCATTTGTAGGAGGAAAAATGGGACGTGAGTACGAGCAATTTCCTATCTTAATGCTAGGAGTAAGTTTGATATCATCATCCAATTTAAAATTTGGAAGTTTTGTAGAAACCTCCTTTTCTTCCATATCTTGCAACTCGACCGACTCGTAATCCGATTCATCGGAAGCATCTCGCAACTAAGCGCAGATTAACCTCTTCGGTTTCATCATCACTTCCATCATCGAATCTGTTTCAATCCAAGTTGCTAATTCCTTGGAATTCTCTTCCTCCTCAAAGAACCATTCCCTTGCGACGAGAAAATTTCGCAGAGAGGTTTTCTTTTTCATGTATTCATATTTAGGCTGTGGACACTCAGATGCAAAGTGACCAGGTTTTCTACAATTGTAGCAAACTAGATCACTCTTTTTCTTTGTATCTCCAAATTTTTAGAAAACGTTGCAGGAGGTTTGCCTTTTGAAAATGATTTTGTGAAAGGTTTTGAGGATTTTCTAAATTTTTGGAATCTTTTCACAAACATGGCAAAATCATCATCATCCATCTCGATGAGTGATGAGGTTGATATGGAAGGATCAGTGGTTTGGTTGGATGTAGATGGTTTCTCCTCTTGTTCCACTACGGACATAGAAAGCGATTTGGTTTTTCCTTCAATCTCTTCAATATGATTTAATTTTAATTCATAGACTCTAAGATTGGCGTACAAGTTACTTAACGACCAAGTACCCAAAACTTTGGAGTCTTCTAAAGAGGTAGCCTTATTTACCCATTTAGAACCTAAAGCGTATAGGAAAGTCATATTGATTTCCTTATCGGTTAAAGTTTTGCCAAGAGATCTACAAGCATTAACTACCTCAACATATCGGTCGTAGGTTTGACGCAAGGTTTCGTTGGATTTTCTCGTTGAAGTTGTTGTATGATCTTTCAACAAAGATATAATTTGGTTTCCTTGCATTCATCATCACCTTCGAGGTAGCTCTCAATGGCATCCCACATCTCGCTTTGCGGTTTTGAGGTACATCACTTTACGTAGAGTTGATACGGGAGGGTTCCAAATGATGTGCCTAGCCTTGCCGTCCCAAGGCAACCAATCTCTTCTCTTCATCCGACCACTCTTCTTTTGGCTTTTTGACCTCTGGAATTGTTGCACCGGTGGTTGCATCCGTGTTGGCCTTCATTGGAACTAACGGGCCATTGATTACGCACTCCACCAAAGATTTCATCTATAGTTTCCAAATGAATAAGCATTCGGCACTTCCAGATGTCAAAGTGGTCTTCGTCCAAGATTGGAATGTGTGAATAGTTAACAGTAGTCATTGTATTTGTATTTGCCATATCGAATCGGCACACAAGCTGTTAAGCTTGAAAACAGTGGTTTTAAAATGTGTTAAGCTCGATACCACTTGTTGGTCCCAAAGGTGGCAACAAGGGTGAAAATACACTAGAGGGGGTGAATAGTCGTTTAAAATTTTTCGCCCTCTTTTAAAGATCGAACCTCTTGCTTACAAAATCCTCTTGCAGTTGATAATAGACTCGCAAGTGATAGTGTAAAATGCACAAATGGAATAATAGAGTGTAAAGTGGTTTTGAGAGGCGGTTTGTAAAATGCGGTTTTGGTGGTGCGGTTTTGGGAAGTGCAGTTTTACAAACACGTGTGGTTTTGACTTTGTTAACTCCAAACACTATTTCACAATAATGGATAGCTAAATAAAGATCAAACAGAGACAAAAATAAATAATTAGCAAGCACAAGAAATATAAATGCGTAAAGTAAGAACACGCTATTTGGAGTGGTTCAATCGATAAACGATCTACGTCCACTACCAAGATGGTTAGTCTTGGATTTCTAAGAGAGATTTTATATTAAGTATTGTGAGATTACAAAGTACAATAAAATCTTTTCTATGAAGAACAAATCCAAAACTATAACCAGTGTATCTCAAGTGTTTAATCTATGTGATTAGAACAAGTGAGGTGAGTGTGTGAGATCAAGATCAAGGCTCTTTAGATCTGTGAGATGTAGAGCACAATGATTCTTGATTGTGTTAAGGCTTGATTTACGGGCTAGGAATATTTCTTGAAGTATGAAGATGAAGATTCAAAGGGTTGAATAATTTACGGCGTAGCTTCACTTCTATGAACACGGCACTTCTTAATTTTTCAAGCAATCTTCAAATGGTGAAGATTGGGGGTATTTATACCCAAGCATCAAGAAACTAGCCGTTGGATACAGTTGTTGAAGGACAAGTCTTGATGCAATCCTATTGGTCCACAAAGAACCGCTTTTGTCCTTTGGTACACCGCAGATAAAGCCGATCGTGCTCCAATGTAAGCAATGAGGTTAGGACACTGTCACCTTTTCAAGATCCTTGCAGATCTTTTCGACATTGAATCACGTGACAAGATATGGTAGTTGACTTTTGATATTGCCGACGTGGATTCCAACGGATAAAAGTTGTTCACTTCAAATAGCCAATCATTGGATGCGGTTGGTGAGACGCGGTTAGGAACATGCGGTTTTGCTACACCAAGAGGTTGCATGGATGCGGTTGCACATGAACTGCACAGGTGCGGTTCAAGGGCGGTTGCATGCGGTTGGTTCAATAGGCAGATTCAAGGTAGAACTACACTTGCGGTTTACAAGTGCGGTTCATAGGGCGGTTTTGAATACTACTGGATCTGCAACCTTGCTTCCAATGAGTCTTGTGCCAGTCTTCAAGCCTAAAATTAACCTATTCTATAAAATGGACTTAGCTAAAAAATTGAAGTCTAAGCTTCATTACATAGGGTCCTAAAGTCCTTAAAATAGACAGGAGGTTATGGTATCAATCAAATCTAATACAAAATAGGAGGGTTAAAACATGCATACCCAACAGGGCGTGTTCTTGAAAAGTGCGTAGCTTGATGGAGGTCTTGATTGACATTCAAACTTTTGACTTTTTGTGTATTTTTAGACCGGACCAATTAAGGTTGCCTACGTTCCTGACTAGAGGGCTCAGTCCGCGTAGTTCGACACTACATGGAGTGCCAAGAGATGCACGCTTGTTCTTCTTTAGGCGAAGTATCTCGCGAAGTTTGCTTCCGTTGACCGGATTCATGAAGGGATTGCCGTCTAGGTCCTCGGCTTCATGGCGCCTCCCGGAGAAGATCTTTTGAACCACGAAAGGGCCGATCCATGTGGGTTCCCATTTTCCCGGTGGGTTGGTTCGAGTGGGAGGCTTTTCTTTGAGTACAAGGTCACCTTCCCCGATGTCTCGGATTTGACTTTCTTGTCGAAAGCTCTAGCCATCTGCTTTGATAGGCTCGGACGTGTTCCATGGCCTTTAGTCGTCGCTCGTCTAGCGAGCCAATTCGTCGTGTCGGCGGAGCCATTCAACTTCGTTGATGTCATTTTCCAGCAAAGACTCGGAGTGAGGGAATTTCCAGCTCGATTGGAAGGACCGCTTCCATCCCGTATGTCAGGGCAAATGGGGTTTCTCCGTGGTCGTTTCGACCGATGTGCGGTAGCCCCGAAGTGCAAGAGTGCGGCTTCTCGGGCCAATCTCGTCCTCGGGTGGTCATTTTCGAGATGATCTGTTCAAGGGTTTTATTTGCTGCTTCCACGGCGCCGTTTGTTTGTAGCCGGTAGGGAGAAGATTTGTGGCGTGTGATCTTGAATTCAGCCAGCGGTCGCCGAATTCCCCTTCGAAGTGTGAGCCATTGTCTGATATGACCTCATTTGGGATGCCGTATCGGCAGATGATGTTTTCCTTGAGGAAATGTGCGACCTTCTTGGAGGTGAGTACCTTGTAGGACTTGGCTTCGACCCATTTGGTGAAGTAGTCGATGGCTACTAAGATGAACTCGTGACCGTTGTCAGCCTGGCGGGCGATTTTCCCGATGACGTCAATTCCCCAAGTGGCAAAGGGCCAAGGTGTAGTCATGCAGTAGAGATCGTGGGGCGGCAGATGATTGAGGTTGGAGAACCGTTGGCACTTGTCGCAGCTTCGGACAAAGTGGATGCAATCTGCCTCCATGGAGATCCAAGTTCATGAACTTGTTTGCTTCTTCTTGGCTGATGCAGCGTAGGAGTGGCCCATGGTAGCGTTTCTTGTATAGCATGTCCCCGAGGATGACGAAGTGAGAGGCGAGGCGTTTTAGGGCCATGATGCTCTTGGTTTTGACCCTTACGTGTGTGGGTCTTCCTTGTTCATGAAGGTGGTTTCCCGTTCTTGAGGTATTGGAAGATCCGGTTTAGGCTTTGGGAAATGGCATTGGACTTGCGTCTCTTTGGCTCTTCAAAGAATCTTGCAAATCGTTGTGATTAAAACCTTCTCGGCGGCTTGGCCCGGTTTTTCTCTCGTTTGACAACATGCTTAAATGTTTGCTTGATGCATTTATTTAATTAATGTGTTTGCCTTTTGTATAGACGAATTGTTATTAACTTGTTTTGATTAGTTAATATCATCATTTGTTAAAGATGCAATGAAATGGTTTTTTAGGAAGGTCGGACCTTTTATTGAAAGCGTGAAGACTGTACATTGTTGATCAAAGATTCACAATCGTCGGGCGTAAAGCCGTCAAAAGACTCAAAAGATGTGAATAGACAGACAACAAGACTCGAAGCTAGACTATAGGCGACGAGGGATTGGACCAGGCTTCATTACTCTCGGATGGCCGTAGCTCTACAGGGAGTGGTGCTCGGTTCGGTGGCCAATCTTCCCTTGGCATGAGTCCCGGAAAGTAGCTTGCATGCGGTTCGATTTCAAACCAGATCGCGGAGGTTTTTGGCTGCTCCCCTGATGATGTCCCTCCATTAGTGTTGCCACCAGTCCTTGGGGGTTTTTGATGATAGAAGTCGCTGAGGGCCACTTCTAGGAGGGCGAAGCATTCGCTGATTCGGAGTGGATTCTTGCTGATGTTGATCACTTTCATAGAATCCGCCTCTTTATCTCGGGATCTTTGCTTGGACGACATTTACAATGTCTCGATTCGAGCGGAGCATGCTATATCTCCTTCCCCGATTAAGCCTTGGAGGAGGTTGCGCCACTGTTCGTCAGTGTCGGACAGGAATGTTGAATTGAACTAAGCTGTGATGGCTGTCCCCGTAAGATCCGAGAGTGTCTGGCTAGAGGGTTGTCTTGTACCGGGGGATCGGTGATGAGCCAGTTTGCAAGAGGGTTTTCGGCGAAGTAAGGGTCTACTCCTCGATCAATCTCCATTAGGGCATCCATCTCTTGATCCTCTCTCAAGCATTCTTCACAGTCGCATATGTCAGAGTTGTCATCCTGACCCATGAGTTCTTCGATTTCCAGCTCGTCGCGGCTTAGAGCGTGGATGTAAGGATCCACTTCGTAGCGGGACAGGGTAGGAGAATCATCTGGGGAAGAGTATTCGGTCATGTCGGGACCTTCTTCTGGGTCATAGCTTGCTGGCCAAGCACTTGCCATTGCACTGCTTCCGCGGATCACTTCGATCGCTCCATTAGCATTGATGAATTTTACGCATTGGTGAAGAGTGGATGATACTGCTTTCATCTGATGTATCCAAGGTCGCCCCAACAAAGCAGAGAAGGTGGGTTTGATTTCCACGACTTGGAACTCTACCGACTCCAGTTGTACGTCGAATTGGATCCTCAAATTGATGACTCCTACGATTGGTCGTGCAGTGGAGTCGTAGGCTCGGATTACCCGAGGTGAAGGCCTTATCAGAGAACGGTCGATGCGGAGTCGTTTCAGTGTGCTTAAAGCGATGATGTTGACTGCGGAGCCGTTATCAATCAAGACGTTCGGGAGGAAGAACATCTCTATTTTTATGAGGATGAGGAGGGCTTCGTTGTGCCGATTCTCACATATTGGCAAGTCATCGTCTGTGAAGGCTAAACCGCTTCCCGTGCTACCGTTGGACTCGAGTCTCTTACGGGGAACGTTCGATCCATCCATTTGTATGCCTTGGCTGGGGCAAAGATCGTAGGGAGACAAAGCTTGATTGCCCTTGGGCGTTCTTGTCGGAATTCCCGGTCACGAGATCTCTTGACTCTGGTTTCACGCTCCCAGTCATAGCGGGACGAAAGATCTTTGACGGTTTCGGAAATTGCAGGGGGTGCTCTCGCTTGGAGTTTCGTCAAAGGCTATTGAGTTTACCTGTCGTTAGGGGAATGGATTTCCGATGGTATTGGGACCACGAGGGCGTTCCAATTTTCCCTCCTCAATGAGCCCCCGGACCACCCGCTTGAGTACTGAAGCAATTGTCGGTGGTGTGGCCGGGTAGTTGTGGAAGGCGCAAAGTGTTTGCTCATATCCATGTTGGGCTTGAGAGTCTTCGGTTGGAAATTCTCGAGTGGTTTGAGAAGATTTCGCTTCACCAAAGCCTCAAATACTTGACCCAAGGGCATTTCCGTGTTATCTAAATGCCGGAACCGTGGGAAGCGAGGGGGTTGTTATTCTTTGGGGCTGCTTGATCGCGATTTACTTGAGCTCCGTTACGAATGTAGTGCAAGACTGCTCCTACCGCTTCCTTTCCTTTGGTCGGGCGGGCGTTGAAGCTTGCGAGTTTGTTCGATAACGGTAAGACGAGGCAGGGGTTCTTGTTGCCTTTTGAAGACTCGTAGTCTTTTCAAACTTTGTCCGGCGTTGACCATGGCACGGAGATCCGGATAGAAAATGGTGACGATCAAGGTCCTCAAAAAGATGGCTTGAGGCGGGAATGGAAGATGTCCATCTGCTCTTCTTTGGAAAGTGGATCCATTATCTCGCTTAGCTTCCGGTTCCATCTTTTGTAGAACTCGTCAGGTTCGTCATCCTTTTGTTCGGTGGCTTGCAGGTCATGGCGGTTTGTTTCCCATTCAAGGTTGGCGCGGTACTTCTCGGGAAGATTTCACCGATCCGATCCCATGTGGAGCGGTTTTACGCCTTCACATTGAGGAACCACCTTAGTGCTTTGTGGATTTGAGGGAATGCTTGAAAATGATCTGCCATCTGTTGAGGGTTGCCCCTTTGGATCTCATACCCGGGACGTAGGTGTCGATGTGGGTTTTGGGCATTACGTTCCCGTCAAACTTTTCCATTTTAAGGCATCCTGAATTTCGGAGGGAGAGGGACCACTTTGCTCGGATCGGTAGGCGGGAGGGAGTCCTTCCGAGAACTAGCTAGCTTGCCTTGCATGTCTTTCATTTGTTCGATCAGCCAAGCCATGTGAGGATCGGTATGCGAGGTGGGTTACCGTTTTTAGGGGACGGAAAGCTTAGAAGATGGAGGTGGATTGGGCGATGGGATCGCCATTCGGGAGTCTTGGGGAGGTAGTTGAGTGTATACCAACCCATACCCTGGGGTGTTGAAGTTGAGGGCGTGATTGCCGGGTCCGCTAAGGGTTGTGTTTGGGAGGCTGGGAAACGATTCGTTAGCCCCAATTGGCGGACTAGCAGTGTGGCAAACTGGAGATGTCGGGATATCCGCTCGGGATGCCCTGTCCACGGTAAGAATGGGGACTTTTGATTGTGGTTGCGAGGCCCGTATAGAGGCAAAGGATTGAATCACAGGGGATACCGAGATGCATTGGGATACGGCGGAGCGAGCACGTATGTGTCTTTGTTGATGCTGAGCTTGATGTGCGGAGCCGGAAGCGGCTTGTCTTGGCGGGCATGTCGGAGCCCTTGGCCCAGCGCTGAGGGAGCTTTGAGCGAGAGGCTGCTGCGTTGCTGGGATCTCGTAGCTTGGCGGAGGCGGGACACCGGCGATAGCTTTGAGAAACCGGGGGAGCCGGTATATCTTCGTCCTCTATGAGAACAAAGGTTCCGTCGGGTTGGGAAGCTATGCTTGTTCCTCGAAGACGCAAGGTGTCGACGATCCGGGCTTGCTTTGTTCCTCTTGGCGCTTCTTGATGGTTTCGAAGGCTCGCGGCACCTCCTCCATTGTCTGGAGGTTCCTTAGTGGCGGGGTTCCGTTTCCCTCGCTTGTTATCTGTTGATCCCGTCATGGGGGAAGTAGCGGACGGTGCGGACCGTTGAAGCTGGAAGGGCTATCGGACCTTGTGACCTCGATGCGAAAAGGCGGCTTCCAGGTATTCTCAACCACTCTCGGTTATTTGGAGGGGTGATAGGCAAGGTTTAGACACGGGAATGGCCTAACGGGATAAAAGGGGAAAGCTCACGTGGCATGCGGTTTAGTTTCTTTTATTTTTGATTTTTTTTTTTTTTTTTAATTTACTTAAAACATGTTTTCTCGAGAATCCTAGGTAGGTTGGAAAAGATTTCTCTTCTTTTTCGCAACTATGCTAGATCCTGGGTCGGTGGAGACCGTACGTCCGCGAGCGCTATAAGCCCCTCGTTTTGCACACAGTATTTCGACATCCCAGGGGTGGACGGCCCAGTGCGAGGGTCCTATAGTGCAAGCGGTTTCCACCGGCCTAAAAGAAAAATCGAACCTAAGGACCGAGCTTTGTCATGTTCGTTTTGATGCGTTAGCCATGTGAATAGTGAACCAAGCGGCCACTGAGTCAAGATCGGAGTCAAGAGTTCGGCATGACCTCTCTTTACCTTGCTTGCGCAAGGGATCTGTGACGTTAGGCGTTGGCTGGGTCATATCGTCATGGGCGACGTATCAAAGGCGTGATGACATGGTGTTATGCGAGCATGGATGTATATCCGGGACGGAACATCGTGCAGGTGTAGCTTCGGAAATCAAGATCGAGTCAAGATTTTAGCATGACCTTTCATCGCTTTGCTTGCGCAAGGGATCTTGATTTCCGAGCCTTGACTCGAAAAATGGCCGGCATGGTATATGTATCCAGCCGTATGACACGGGCTGGGTAAAAACCAACCGAGTCTGGACAGAGTGTGACTCAAGACTCAAACGTGCAGGGTTGACGGTTGGCTAGGATGGGATGTTTGGAATGATCCCGTGCGCGTCCAAGAGGCCTAGGAAGACCTAACGGACTGGTGAGACCACTTTCCGGGTTGAGGGTTGTAGTTTGCGGTGTAGAGGCGACGGTGTGAGTAGAGTGCGGTGTAACCGAGGCGGCGGTGCGAGTAGTGTGCGGTCTCTAAAATTCTTTTACGAGTAAAACGAAGTTTTTGAAGAATTTTAAATGTATGCACAGATGTATATTGATGCATTTTTTTGTATTTTTATTTTTTTTGTAAAATAAAAAGTAAAGCACGTGCACACACACACAACAGTTAAAGGAAGGGGTAAAATGAAAGTTTGACCCTCATCATTGTTTTAAAAATCTTTTGTTTTGTTTAAAAGTTTTTAAAACAAAATTTCCCCAGCAGAGTCGCCAACCGAAATTACCGGATCCGGCTCGCGCTGAGCCCGGCATCTCGCATTCGTCATTCGGGAAGTCGCCGGATCCGAGAGGCAGCGCAATCGCGCCCGGCATCAGCTTATTCCGTTTTAGCGTTGCGTGTTGGAGGTGTCTCGCCGTTTGTTTTCGCATTTGTAGAGTCGCCACGCGCCGTTTTATTAAGCCCAAAACATTGAAAAAGGGCATCGGTTTAAAGATAATTTTAAACTGTTTTTGTGTGATGAGATTTTTGAGTTCGGAGGTCGAGATGACTCCCGGGAAGAGAATATTAGAATATTAGAGCTCACTAGAGTAGCCTCGTAAACGAGTCTTTCGGATACCCCTAATATCCTTTAAATGTTGTGTGTGTGTGTGTGTGCTTTTAAAAATGCATGCTTTGTATCGGATGTCTACATTGTATGCTATGTATGGAAATGTATTGAAATAGTGTAGGAAGGAAGCCTTACCAATGTTGGTTCGTGTCCGTCTTCCGCCGGGGAATAGTGTTTGAGGTCGGAGTAGCGTTCGGTATGGATCGGGATTGCTTCGGGAGGGACCGGTTGTACGCGGACGAGTTTCGGCGTGAGTTGAGGTTGTAGGCTGCGTTCGGGCGAGGTTCGGCGTGCGTGGGGATCGTCGGGATCACTCGGGCGAGAGGTTCGGCGTGCGTTGTGGTGGCAGAGTCACTCGGGCGAGGATTTCGGCGTGGTTTGGGATCGTCGGTTTGACTCGGAAAGAGCGGGACAGGTGGAAAGACCGTGCAAGGCCTCGGAGTACCACGAGGGGCCTCAGAGTACCTCGAGAGTGCCTCGGGGCAGCGCGGGAGCGTCTCGGGAGCGCTCGGGGAGGCTTCGGAGCACCACGAGGGAGCTCGGAAGGCCTCGGAAGGATCCGAAAGGGGCCGGGAATGCCTTGGAAGGACTTAGAGGGGAAGCCAGAAGGCCTAGGGAGGAAGAGAGAAGTGGGAGGAGTGTCAAATGAGGGAGGGGGAGCCCTCTATTTATAGTGCCAGAAAAATACAAAGAGGTCCGTACGGACCTCCTAGGTTATCCAGAATTTTAGTTTTCCTCGATTTGAGGGAATCTGTGATGATGGTGAATATTCTGGAATTATGATGTCCCCTGTGCAAAGAGGTCCGTACGGACCACCTCAGCATGCAAAGAGGTCCGTACGGACCAACCATGCATGAGGGTAATCATTTTCTCCGGGATTTGAGGGAATATTGTGGACTTTAAGGGGATTCAGTAATTATTAAAACAAAGAGGTCCGTACGGACCACTTATGCTTTTCCAATTTTCTGAAAATTCTCAAAAGGTCCTTTTATCCCTTTTTATCCCAGAAAGGCTCCTCCCTTGGTTTGGCTGAGGGTTTTGAGAGGGTTTTGAGTGCCAGAGGTCTTCGAGACTGTGTTTGTGAGTCTGCGGTGTTTCCCATGTGCTTAGAAGAGGGTGATCCAGATTGGGGTACTTACAACTCCGCGAAAGATGGATGCTATATGGGTGATTGTGGATCGGTTGACCAAATCAGCTCATTTCCTTCCAGTTTCAACCAAGTATTCCTTGGAGAGATTGGCTCAGTTGTACATCCGTGAGATTGTGAGACTACATGGAGTACCTGTCAACATTGTTTCTGATAGGGATCCGAGATTCACTTCACGGTTTTGGAGAGCTTTGCATGATGCCCTGGGATCTAAGTTGAGCTTCAGTACAGCATTTCATCCTCAGACTGATGGGCAAACAGAGAGGACCATTCTGATTCTAGAGGATATGTTACAAGCTTGTGTGATGGACTTCCAGTTATCTTGGGAAGACCATTTGCCTTTAGTGGAATTTGCCTACAACAATAGCTACCAGTCTAGCATTGAGATGGCACCATATGAGGCACTGTATGGGAGGAAATGTAGGTCCCCAATGTGTTGGGACGAGGTTGGTGAGGCTAAACTTTGGGGTTCAGATTTGGTTAGGGACTCAACTGAGAAGATCAAAGTGATCCGTGACAGATTGAGGACAGCCCAGAGTCGCCAGAAGAGTTATGCCGACACGAGAAGGAGGGATTTATCCTTTCAGGTTGGTGATTTTGTGTTCTTGAAGATCTCACCAAGAACGGGGATCAAAAGGTTTGGCAACAAAGGGAAATTAGCTCCGAGATTTGTTGGTCCATTTGAGGTGTTAGAGAAGGTAGGTGAGCTAGCTTATCGTTTGGAGCTACCACCATCTCTTTCTTCTCTTCATGATGTGTTTCATGTGTCCATGTTGAGGAAGTACTGTTATGATTCCTCACATGTGTTGAGTTCTCCTCCTGAGGATGTCCATGCGGATATGACCTATGTTGAGGTACCTTTGCGGATTCTGGAGAGGCAGGTCCGGGAATTGCGTACCAAGAGTATTCCCGTGGTGAAAGTTCTTTGGAAGAATCACACCATCGAGGAAGCTACTTGGGAACTGGAATCAGAGATGAGTCAGAGGTATCCTGAGTTGTTTGATCATTCAGGTAAGTTAAGTCCAAATTCGGGACGAATTTTGTTTAAGGGGGAGTGAGTGTCACGACCCTAAGCCTAGGCACATTCTTGGTCACATGTGAAGCACGTGAGGTTGGGTATGCCTTGCATATCATCCTTGGTTTGTGTCATTTGATTGCTTACGTGTGCATCTTGTGCCATTTTGTTGAACTATGTGACTTTGAGATGTTATAACTTGATTTAATGCTATAATGTCTAAATAAAGAAAAGTGGGGTAGTTCATTGGTAACACTTGGTTTGTAATTGAAAGTGTTATAAAAGTTGCGAGGAGCTTACGTGTAAAAAGAAAGCTTAAGGAAGTTGTTTTGTTAATTTTCAAACTTGGAGGAGCTTTTGTGTAGTTATGTGATATATATCTTCTCCAAGCTTCCTTAGGAAGCTTGTGTTACGTATCCTCAGTGTTCTTCTTTCTTCCATCAGCCTAGAGAGTTCCCAAAACCCTTATTAACATCTACAAATTCCCAGAAATTCAGTTGTGGGTGTTGATTGATTCCAACTTGGAAATATTGCTAAGGGAAGTGAATTGAGCAAGAAGAAGTGACTTTCTTTCTCTTTTATTTGGATAATCCTTGGTAAGTTATTGTGTTTCTTGTCTATAAATGTTCATATGCTTTGAACTGATGTTATTGTGATGTATGGATCAGTTTGGAAAAGGGTAGCACCATTAAATGGATAGTTGATGTTGAAAAGAAACCAAGCTGAGTTAGTGATGTTCAACTTGGTAAAGGGTTGTGTTATGGATTGGAAGGTGTTGTACTTATGTTGTATATGTGTTATAAGGTTAAAAGGGAGTGTATAGAGTCCCAACTCAGGTAGTTCAACTGCTGCAAATAGCCTTGTAGTAAGCTGAACTGAAGTGGTTGTTGTTGGTTGTGTGTTGCTGATGTTTCGAAGGCTGCCTGGGGTTTCTGGTGCTAGGGCACGACTCGTGCTTATGAGCACGAGTTGTGACCCTCAGGGGGGACTCGTGAAGGGTAGTCGTGCTTTTGGAATCAGTCGTGCAGAGGAGTTTCACGACTCGTGCACTCATGCACGACTCGTGACCAGAACAAGGGTCTGGGGTCAACTTTGGGGCCTTGTAGACCTAGGTAAAAGGGTATGGATTGAACCACTCTTTAACTACACTTGTAGTACAACTTTAGTACAACATTGTAGCACTTGGAATTGTCCAAAAAGGTTTTGGCAAGAGCTTTAAAAATTAATCTAAAGTTGCTTGAAGGGCAGTTTTAGTGCTGAATGGTTTTAAAATGCAGTTTTGGTCCATTTTCTAGGCTTTGCAAACCTAGGCTAAACATCTCGGATTGGAATAATTTTTGATCCTGTATTTAGTACAACTATATTACTACATTAGGGAATTTGAAATGGGCCAATTGGATAATGGGAAGTGCTTTAAAAATGGTCGTGAACTTGCTTGAAAGGCAGTTTTTGACCATTGAACCAAATGCTATAAAACTTGGTTTTTTGAACTTGAACCCTAAAGGGAAGTTGTTCAATATTGTATAGAGATTGTGTAGGGCTGGTTATATGTTGTTTTATCCCTACATGGTGACTTGTGCAAGGTCCTTGGCTTATATAGTGCCATAAATAAGAAGTGGCACTCTTTTGTGTTTGTTAGACAGGAGTTGAACACCTGTTTCTACTTTCCATAGTATGAATTGATTACGTAAGACTTATGTGATATATTTGGTGACATAAGTGCTTACTTGTTCATAGTTGATTGTGTACAAAGTGTTCAAATACTTGTTACACTATTCTTTTGGTTGAACATGAGTACTTAATACCATGTCATTTCATTGTTGTTATTCAATAGTGTTGAAATAGATGTGCACTATTGTTATTGATTTAACATGAGTTATAGTTCCATTTTATATATATTGATATCCCATAGGGTGGACTTATGTTCAAGTAACTGTTATGTACTTGACTATGATGATATCAGCTGATTATTGTGGGGGTATATGGGATCCCAACACTTATGAGAAGATATTTCATAAGTTGTTTCGATTGCCTTATACCTGTGACCTCTCCCCGTACGTGGCCACGATGCAGGGGTGCGCAGCTTCTATGGATATGTGCAGTCATGCCATATGAATGCTGATAACTTATATGGATCTCTGTTGAGGTCGTATAAGACGTAAATAAGCACTAGCATTTCACGAGAGCGGAGTATCCCTCCCACCGTTGTACGACATATGATTCAGATGGGAATGGTAAGGGAAAGGTAACGTAATGTGTTTACTGTTTCCCAATATGTTATTGAGCAACTTGATTGTATGTTGCATTGTATATGACTTATTGGTCAAAAGGAAAAGGTAATGTAATGTGTTTACTGTTTTCCAATGTGAGCAACCTGTTTATGTGTTGCATATTGTATGGCATATTGTTGCATACGTAATAACTTGCTGAGATTTTATCTCACCCCTTCTCCCTTTACTGTTTTAGATCCCGCTGAGACAGGTGGACCGGACCAGTGAGGCCGAGGAAGAGTTTGGACTCCTTTTGGGTTGTCAGGGTACGAGTTCTTTTGGGAGTTGGGCTGTATTTGGTTGTTATTATTTTGGGAAATGTATTGTATATAAAGTTTTACAACATGTTCCATTTGTGTCGTGTTGTAAGTAACTTAAACTTGGTTTGTTTTTGGTTGGCTTGTGTATAGCCTTTTCAGTTGTATATTTTGTAAAACCAGGATGTGTTTGGTTTGAAACAGGTTTCCATATCACCTCCGTGTAGGGAGGTTATTTTGAAATGGTTTTAAAAAGGTGTTGTGTACTTTTCAAGTTAAAAAGAAAAGAAAAGTTTTTTTGAAATGGTATATTTTGGGACCCTCCATCCTGTGACACGATTTATAGGTCCGGGAGTTGGGAGGAGCCCACAAATATATTCGAGTGTACCAATCGATTTAGGAGTGTTGTTCTGTATTATTTATGAAGGATAATATTAAAGACACAAATTATGGTTATAAGAAGTTGGAAACAAAATAATTTGTCATGATTTTTTGGTGATTTTAATTAAAATGTCGTAAATTCACAATTGATTTAACCAATAAAATATCGACACCTTATTTTTGTTCAATTCTTTATAAACATATTTTATATCTTTATCATTCCCCAATTTGCCTCGGCCAATATATTCCATCCTTTCTTCCCCCATCCATCTACCGCAATGAGCGGCCATTATGCTACAGTAAAACTACTTTTCCATTTTTCTTATAATTTGATACTCAACATTTTGTATATCGTAAGTCATCAATCAATGTCACTAAATTTATTTTTTTGTAGTTGCAGTTTCTTTAAGATTCGAGTGAATTAAGCCTTATTTTATCAACCCAATTATATGGTTGCGAATTTGATCAAACTATATACTCCCTCCGTCCAATTTAAAATTGTAAAAAGTCGTTGCATACATAAATTAAAGGAGTATATAATATTAAGGTGTTATAGGTGTGGATGGGATAAGAGTGAGAAAGTGTGATAGAAAATAGTAAATGAGTAGTTGTTCTGATTATAACAAACTAGACTTACTCCCGTGCGATGGACGGAACGTTACTATTTAAATAAAAGACCAACATTGGATAAATATCTACCCTGACTTTTATTAATAGTCATAGCGTAAGAGGAAAACAATAATACAAATATAATGAAATGAAAAATATATTATCGTACAATTTGAAATATTTATTACAGAAAATTATAGATATCGAACTATGCTTCAAAGATTTTTTTTTAAAATAATTAAATAAATTGTTTGATATATCGAACTAAAATAAACTCAATAACCATATTACCCCATTATTAAATTGAAACTCAAACCCACATTCATCACACTCATATATATATATATATATATATATATATATATATATATATATATATATATATATATATATACACTTTATAAATACACAATGATTTTGTCTATAAAAATTCAAATCTGTCACGGAGGAAAATATCGGAATTGCCCTTAAATGAACGGTTGACGCATGTCCGAAATGAAAAAAAAAAAAAAATCCTCCTGCGTACATGCGCCTTTGTCGGCGCGTGTACGGAACGCGTCATGTCTAGAACAATCACAGCCCGCCACGTTTAATTTCAGCCCGGTTATTTGCAATTTTGCCACAATGTGAAATGAGTAAAATGCCCTTCAAAGTCCCTTTAATTATAACTATCTTGTCAGTACAAATATCAGATTGAAGGTTACTAAAATAAATCTAGTGTTAAATCCGTGCGATGCACGGGAAGTTAATGATGCTTAAAAAGACGGAAATTAAATAAAATGAGTAAATGAGAGAAATATTTTTATACATTATGAAACACATCTTTAAAAGACAACATTGTCGGTGCATCTGTCGAAAGAGGAAGGAAGATCATCATTACATATCAATATATTCAGACCATCGGGATTGTGAAATCTCGTTAATGCGAAATATAATTGACAACGGCAAATGACATAATATCGATTTAAAAGGAGGCCAACAATGAATAAATATTGACCTTTGACTTTTATTAATAGTCATAGCATAAAAGGAAAACAATAATACAAATATCTTGGAATGAAAAATATACAATATATTGTACAATTTAAAATATTTTTTTACAGACAATAATGAGACATTAATCAGATGTAAATATAATCTAATAAATTAGTCATTAAACTAAGAAATAAACAGTTTTTCGAAAGTAAAAATTGTATAAGTCTTAAGGGCATTTACCAAAAAGAATTTTTAAGAGATGGATATTAAAAAATAAAAAAAAACCCCACACAAGTTGATTGGTACAAAAAAACTCCCTGTATATTACAAAAACTTTTTTTTTTTTTAATTTTAATTTTAATTTTTAAGTTTGATTTTTATTTTATAATTATAATTTTTAATTTTTAATTGAATTTGTATTAATTTGTATTATTTTTTTAAAATGTTAAAGAAATCGGGAGAAAAAAAATCTGAAATTCAACCAGCCAATGAACGGCTGGTTGAATTATACTTCTAAAAAGGTTTAACTAAAGAGGCTTTGACCAAATAGTCCCTCATCCAAATAAAAACTATCTTTAAGGACTAATATTATCAAAACCTCCAAAAAAGTCCCTAAATATTTTCTGGACCAAATTGCCCTTGCACCCACCCACTCACACGCCCACTGCTCACACCGTCACACGCACACTTTTCTCTCTCTCTCTCTCTCTCTCTCTCTCTCTCTCTCTCTCTTATTTTCTTTTTTTTAAGTTTTCTTCTTTTTTTTCTCTTTTCCTTTTTTTTTACTTTACTTTTCTCTCTCTCTCTTCCTTTTTTTTTTCTCTTAAATTTTTAAAATGCAATAGCTCAAAATTTAAAAGTCGAAAAAATAATCCGAAACCACTGTTTTAATCACATCGCCAAGACGAATCATACAAGTTTACTCATCATATATTTCAAATTTTATAAATAAAATAAAATTATTTTTCAACAACTGTGAAATAGACCTCACTGTTGTTCTATAAAAGAATGACATAAAAACAGTGAAATCAATCACACAGTTATGCACAATAGCTGAGAAAGTATCCTCAACACTCATAACTATAAGCGAGAAATTGACCTCACGGTTATTGTGCACAAAACATAATTCTCATCTTGGAAATGTGCAAATCATTACACAATTATGCATAATAACTGTGAAAATCATTACACAGTTATTTACATCAACTCAACAACTGTGAAACTTGTTCTACAGTTGTCCTAAAGGAATGACATAAAAATAACTGTGAAATGGAATTCACAGTTATGCACAATAACTGTGAAAATCATTACACAGTTATTTAACATCAAACCCAACAACCGTGAAACTTGTTCTACAGTTGTCGTAAAGGAATGACACAAAAATAACACTCATAACTATAAGCGAGAAATTGACCTCACAGATATGCACAATAACTGAGAAAGTGACCTCAACAAACATAACTGAGAAATTGACCTCATAGTTGTGCACAAACAATCATCAACAACTGATAAATAACGAGTAAACCAAACATACTAAGTAGCAAGCAAAATAACTGTGAAATTGACCTCATAGTTCTCAGTTTAGAAAGGTCAACAACCAAACCATTTCACATTCATAAATAAGCCGTGGCCCGACCTTACGGTTTTAGAAGTGTGAAAAATATTTCACGATTATTCACATCACAACCAACAGTGAAATAGACCTCACTGTTGTTATATAAAAGAATGACATAAAAACAGTGAAATCTATCACACAGTTATGCACAATAACTGAGAAAGTAACCTCAATAAACATAACTGAGAAATTGACCTCACAGTTGTGCACAAACAATTATCAACAACTGATAAATAACGGGTAAACCAAACATACTAAGTAGCAAATTAACTGTGAAATTGATCTCACAGTTCTCAATTTATAAAGGTCAAAAACCAAACCATTTCACATTCATAAATAACTGTGAAACTGATCTCACAGTTTTAGAAGTGTGAAAAACATTTCACTACCTTTAAGACTAACATTATCAAAACATACACATACACACACACACCAAACATTGTTTGAAGCCAGATGAAATGCACTGCAACCATGCATAAACCCCAATAATTGCATCCGCAAGAAGAAAAGGCTCCACCAAAGCATTTGAATCAAAGCAAAAATCTATCTATAGAAGCCAAAGCCTAATAAGCTATTGTGCATAACTGTGAATTCCATGCCCGTTTGTCTGCATTTTCATTGAGAATCTTGTTTTCTTCTTCAACATCACATGCTCGTTCGATCATGAGTCTGATTCTTCTATCAGGAACTCCACGAGGTACTCTTCTCTGTGCTTTGACTTCAGTCTTCATCTTTGCCGATGCTGTGGGACCCGGAAGTCGCTTCCGCGTTAGTACACGTAAACTCTGACATTCAGCTTCCAACCTCCTGATTCTATATGTACTCTCCGAGTATTTCTTTTCCAATGCATCTGCAGATCGACGGTTCAGCTTCGCCTCCTCATTTCGATTATCAAGCTCTTTCCGGAGCATTTGAAGTTCATATCTCAAGAAAGCGTTTTCTTTTTCCGTCGAATCTTTTTTAGCCATTAGTACATTAAAATCTTTGGTTGCCTGAGACATTTTTTCACTTGCATCATTGATCAATTCATCTTTCCCGTGGAGTGAATTTGTTAGCTGAGAATTCTCACGCCTAAGTACCGCTACCATTTTATTTTTCTCCAAATATTTTTCCTCTAATTTCTCATATTTCTTCTCAAGTTCCTTCGAGACCTTCATCATGGATTCATGCAACCTTTTGTCCTGTTCTTCTCTAGCATAACTCAGTTTTAGTATCCGATCCTTCAATTCAGCATAAAAACTTACACGGTCAGCTATTTTTTGCTGTAATTCTTCGCCTAATTCTTGCTTTCGAATGGCTGCTTCAGCCTCAGCCTTCTTCCAGTCTGGAATAAATTGAAATAAACCAACATTTGTCCAAATGGAGCATGATCAAGAAAAATACAAAAATTACAGGAATAAAAGGTACTCACCTGCAATGTCTTCTTGTGCGAATTTCAAATAACTTGATACAAGTGCCATGATTTACTGCTAGACACAAAAATGAAATTATACATTTAATCAAGCAGTTGGTGTGCACATGTATTGATCAGCTACAAACTCTAACTGTAGATTAAAATTTCTTCCCCTAAACCTACAGAAAGAAACTGGCATTCTCATATGAAATTCAAATTCTTTTAATGACAACCGATGAGAAATTAAATAAATCACCCAAGAACTTGTAAAAGAATAGGAGAGAACAAACCTTGGAGCCAAGAGGATAATCTCGTTCACGAAGCCAAAGCCCAGCCCTAACAAACCGATTAGCGCCACTAATCCTTCTCAGAACATCAATCAACAACCCCACAGCCAAATCCACAACATCCTAGGAGAAGATTCGAGGAACATTAGCGATTTGAATTCCACGACGGCGGCACTCGGGAAGGTCAATGTGGTTAACGCCGACGCTGGTGGTGACGATTAGTCGAAGCTCAGGCAAGTTGGAGACGACATCGGCGGTGACGGGAGTGAAGGCCGAGCAGAGCATGGCTTGAACGGTTGAGAGGAATTGGAGGAGAGGAATTGTTGAAGAATGATCCCATGGTTGAGAGGAATTGGAAGCTCGCCATGGAAGGAAGCTTGTCCAGAATTGCGTATAGAGAGAGAATGAATAGCGTTTAGAGAGAGAATGAGAGGGGTAGTTTGGGATTATGAAATATTTTAAAATGGGCTAGGGGTTTATTGATAAAATGGATTTCAACTTATGGACACTATGGTAGATTATGATATGTGGTGTTTTTTTGATAAATTCCACCTTCTAATAGGGGCTTATTGGTAAAAATCCCTTAACTAAATTATAGGGCAAATATAATAAATTACCTATATATATTTATTATATTTGTCCTATACTTTTATGTACGTACTTTTGACTAAAATTTATTATTTCAAAATTTTTTTTAAAAAAAATCTATTCTTTAGATGGGTTGTATACAAAATTGTAAAAAAGGTTTAACTAAACAACTTAAAACAAAATATTTTTAAAAATAAACTTAAAATAAATAAATTATTAATTTATAATTTTTTAACTTGAATATAGGAATAGTAGTACAACATCTATTTGAATTACTTTTTTGGATAAAATAAATAAAATTTTAATTCATGAATTTTTAATATTTATAGGTCAATTTTTAAATATATTTATAAAATAAATCCTTTTTTAAGTCTTGAAATAAAACATTTGTTTAAATACTTAAAAAGTTTTTTTGTAAAAGTCTTAAGATTTTATGAATATTACAACTATACCCTAAAGTTAAGTTGGAAGACTTGGTTGCCCTTAATGAAATAATGTGTGAACCATTTTGCCCTTTATAAACAAAAAAATAAATATCATTTATTAGTATATGAACAATAGTAATAAAATAATTTCCCCAAACCCTTCACTCCCTCATCAAACCCAACCCACTTCTTTCTCTCCCTCTTTTAAAATACCAATTTATACTATCTTGATTTGTTTGAATATTGACATGCACTTTAATCAAAATTTTAAAAATGATGGTCATCTTTCCCAATATTCGTCTTTATAAATAATTTTTTTTTTTTTTGAGATGGATAGAAAAATCGACAAATTTATTAATACTTTACTTACTATGCTTCAAAGTTTTTTTTTAACAAAAAAATTATTTGATGTATCAAACTAAAATAAACCCAATAACCATATTACCCCATCCCACTTATTAAATAGAAACCCAAACCCACATTCATCACACTCACTATATATATATATATATATATATATATATATATATATATATATATATATATATATATATATATATATCTCAAAGATATACAGAATATGCGGAATTATACAATAAAACACCATCAAATAGAAAAGAACAAGAACCAGTACCATATAAGAAACAGATACCACCTTCTAAAAACCCATTTCATATGTCAGGTGTTAGACCAACCTTACACAATCCCTTGAACGACTTAATGGATATATATATATATATATATATATATATATATATATATATATATATATATATATATATATATAAATATATATATAAATATATATATATATATCTCAAAGATATACGAGAATATGCGGAATTATACAATAAAACACCATCAAATAGAAAATAACAAGAACCAACACCATATAAGAAAGCAGATACCACCTTCTAAAACCCATTTCATATGTCGGGTGTTAGACCAACCTTACACAATCCCTTGAACGACTTAATGGATATATATATATATATATATATATATATATATATATATATATATATATATATATATATATATATATATATATATATATATATATATATATATATATATATATATATATATATATATATATATATATATATATATATATATATATATATATATATATATATATATATATATATATATATATATATATTATATTAAATAACCCTATATATTTTATAAATACACAATTATTTTGTTTATACATATTCAACACCATTCCAACTCATCATCCTATACCCCATCACTTTTATTTTATTTTTATATTCTTTATTTTTTTATTAGTAAAATTATTATTATTATTATCATTTATAATTAAAAAAATACTTTACACTTAATTAATTTTCACTAAAAAGAAATTGAAAAATTAGCAAAGGATAATTAACAAATTTATATTTAAAAAAGAGGATTTTTTTTCTGTATCCAAATAAAATGAACGAAGTCTCTATTTATAGAGATTTTTTTTTTTATGAATTTTGGTGATTTTTTTTTAAAATTATTTTATTATAAAATAATTGAGGTAAAAGAAATGAGATAAAAAAATTCTGAAATAAAACCAGCTAATGAATAGGTGGCACGTGGAGTTTCAATTATTTTCAATTATGCCATTGTTGGAAATGCCCAAATTGCCCTTTAAAGACTTGTCAGCACGTGTCCAGGCAGCTTAAAAAAAAATCTCCCAGTGTTCACGCGCCACTGTAGGCGCTTGCATTACACACGCCAAATTTTGCCCACTCAACGCCTGCCACGTGTTTTATCCGCCTGGTTATTTGTAACTTCGCCATGCTATGAAATGACTAAACTGCCCTTCAATGGCCAGCTATTTATCACAATCTTCCTATTATATATATATATATATATATATATATATATATATATATATATATATATATATATATATAGATGAGTCCAATTATTTAAAATATATTAAAAAATTATTTTGAAATTTTGCAATTTTATATGTAACACTTAAAATAACAATTTTTGCAATTTTAAATAAGACAGATGAAGTATAACAGAGTATTTATTGGTTAAAGTGTGTCTACCTCATTCTCCAAACAAACAAACAAACAAAATCCAACCAACAATTAACTGACTAGGAATCATGTTAAGTATATTATTACAATTGGAGTGAAGAAGGTTAAACGAAGTCAATTTATACATGGGAGAGAGAAGTTGATATGAATGACTTAATTTATTTGATAACAGGAGTTACATATTTATAGGGTTACAATAAAAATATTCTAGACTAATCTTCCTAGGTTCACAAGATTTGAATCTTTAATTGATATATACAATCTTTAAGTTTGGTAACATGATAAACATAATATATACTTGATAATGCGTTATGGACGATCCTTGGATAAGTTCAATCTTGAAGAGTGATGAGATTAATCGGGTTTGATGGAGCAGGTGGAGATGGATGTGTTCCCGGACGTGTATGTGGTTTCTGATGTGATGTGGTTGCTGGTGATATCGCATCAGAGGTGGCATCAGCTGGTTGGTTGGCTGAGTTGGTTGGTGTGAGGGTCAGTGTGATGACATCGGGGGTTGCATCAGCAGGTTTGTTGGTGAGTGGAGTTGAGACGGATGTGGTAGAGAGGGTATGTCAGGTTATGTCAGGGGTTGTAAGGAGGGATTTGGTGTTGGTGTGGTAAGGGGAGAGTTGATGGGTCTCGGCGCTTGGGTTGTGTCGAGGGTGGTTAGCACTGGGTGGTAGCCATAAGAGGCTAAGGATGATGGTGCTTTGTGTGGGGAAAATAAAGTAACAAAGGAGGGAGACGGTAGGATGTTGGATGAGAAGGAAGAAGATAGAGTTGAGCGGTAACTAGGGTTTTGCCAAAGTTTTTTTTTTTAAATAAAAAATTAGGGTTTCGGCTATGTAGGTTTAGGTGACGAAGATTGTTTAAGAGGGAAGAGTGGTTGCGTAGATGGTGGTGTCAATAGTGGAGAGGGGTTTCAACAATTTTAGGGTTTATGTCGATGGTGGTATTTGAGGGTGGGGCGGCTGTAGGGTTGTGCCGCAAGTAGGGTAGGGCGACGACTAGGATTTTGGACACGACAAGAAGGGTTGGCCGTGGGTTGGTGTGGTAGATGGTGTGATCACATTAGAGATTGCAACAACTAGGGGTTTTGACAAGGTGGACATGTTTAGTGGTTTCGGCCATTATGGTTTGTCGAGGGTTGTGTGATTTAGGAGGGTGGAGAAGGAATTTGGAGAGGAGGGTTTGGGCCATGGATTTTGGCGACGAGTGGGAAGGGTAGAGGCGAAAGTGGGTGATTTTTGTGGTGTGGAGGAAGTAAGTGGTTAGGTAGGTTTTAGGGTTTCGGCTTTTTTTTTAATTTTTTTATTTTTTAAGGGTTGTGTGTTTGGAAGGAGGAGATAGAAGTGGGTGGTAGAGTTAGGGTGGGTTCGGCAAGGGGGTTTGCCGAGGGTTGTGAATGAATGGTGGAGATGGCGGAGGTGAGTGGCGGTGTTTGGGTGGGGCAACTTAGGGTTTGCCGCAAGTTGGTGGTGGAAGGGAGAAAGGGTTTCGGCTATTAGGGTTTGCCGAGGATGATGTTTGGAGATGGAGGAGGGTGGGGTTTTGATGGTTGGTGGTGGAAGCAATGGTGGTGAGGGGTGGGATGACTTAGGGTTTTGTCGCTGGGGTTTGGCGGAGAAAGACCATTATGACTTTGATACCATATTGGAGTGAAGAAGGTTAGACGAAGTCAATTCATACATGGGAGAGAGAAGTTGATATTAATGACTCAATTTATTTAATAACAGGAGTTACATATTTATAAGGTTACAATGGGAATATTCTAGATTAATATTTCTGGTTTACAAGATTTGAATCTCTAATTGATATACACAATCTCTAAGTTTGGTAACAAGATAAACACAATATATAACACAATATATACTTTTGATAATATAATATTCCTAATAATTACAACCTAGCAAAGACGAGTTTTAATGCAACTTTTCCCCAAACATTTGTGTTTAGCATGACTAAAATGACATTATTGATACCGTGGCCAAAGTTTCGTTGGTTGAAAAACTTGGTTGGTGTCTGGTTGTCAATTCAAATGTTTTAATGAGTTTTTTTCTTAAAGTCAAATCTTATTGGACAAGGATATTTTTAATGCCAATGTATGACAGTTTCCAAGTTTTACTTTGAGTGACATTTGAACTTGCAAAGTTATAGTCAGAAGCGGAGTTCATTAGAAAAGGGACAACAGAGTGAACTGTTAGAAATAAATTACACTAGCATGCTCAGAACGATTTAGGAACATGCTTTGTAAATGCATCTAAAGAATTGATCAACATACCTTCAGCCATTGTGCCGAAATCGAAATCGAGATGAAGTCGGAGTTGCTTCGAAGTTGCACCGAAGGAGAACTTCTAAACTCTTGCTCTCTCTATAAACTGATGGTGTGTTTTCTCAATGAGAATGAATGAGTTTAGGGACCTACAAAGGCTTCATTTTATAGTCTCATTCCATCAAAGAGAATTTGTTGAACATGGGTAGTTTTAGACAGTTTCCACTTTCATGTAAGTGGCTAAAAGATGTTGTGCGGTTACGGAGCGGTTGCCGATGGTTGCTCCATCCACAATGCGAACCACTAAGAAAGAAAAACCTAACATTCTCCCACCTGGTCCACAAACTCCACCATTTATATCAACGAGAGACAAAGTGCATGAATCATGGCGATAGGTCCTTTAAATATGAGTATTATCTTCCATGTATAACAATACGCTTAATCTCTCAAATACTAGCCCATAAAACTGAATAAACCCTATGTTTATTCAAGGTCCAAACTTAATGATATTTTCTCAAAATTAAGAAGTATGAATGTGCACAAAAACTGATTGAGAAAATATCGACCGAATAAGAATTTCATCAAATAACAAATGTACATGAAGATTTATATAATGGAACCTAAAACTCTTTGGTGTCATGCCTTTAGTTAAAGGATCAGCAACCATCAACTCAGTGCTAACGTGCTCAATGACCACTTTACTTTACTTAACATGTTCTCTAATGGCTAAGTACTTAATGTCGATATGCTTAATTCGACAACCGCTTCTGTTGCTTATCCATGAAAATAGCAGCTGAGTTGTCACAATACAACTTCAATGGCCTTGAAACTGAATCAATGATTCTAAGCCCAAACATGAAACACTTCAACCACACACCATGTGAGGTAGGCTCAAAACACGACACGAACTCGGCCTCCATAGTGGAAGTAGCAGTCAGGGACTACTTCAAGCTTCTCCAAGATATATCTCCACTAGCTAACATGAACACATACACAGATGTTGATTTACGAGAATCAACACAGCCAGCAAAATCTGAATTGGAGTAGGCAATCACTTCCAAATTATCAGTCTGTTTATACATAAGCATGCAATCCTTCGTTCCATGAAGGTATCTCATGACCTTCTTTGCAGCTCTCCAGTGGTCAATTCCTAAGTTACTCTGATATCTCCCAAGCATCCCAACAACAAAAAATGTCAGGTCTGGTGCAGACCTAAGCATACATAAGGCTTCCAACAGCTGAAGCATATGGAATGTCTTTCATTTGTTCCCTTTCGAGCTCATTCTTGGGGCCCTGGTTCAGGTTAAACTTGTCACCCTTTACAATGGGTGCTACACTAGGTTACCAATACTTCATCTGAAATCTTTTAAAAACTTTGTTCATAGAGGTCTCTTGAGACAAACCCAAAATCCCTCGAGATCTGTCTCTATGGATCTTAATGTCAATGACATAAGATGCCTCTCCCATATCCTTCATATCAAAGTTTTTTGAGAGAAATTGTTTCACATCGTATAACAAACCCTTATCATTGGTTGCAAGCAAAATATCATCCACATAACACAAGGAAACAAATTTTGCTCCCACTAACCTTGAGGTATATGCATTGATCTATCACGTTCTCTTCAAACCCAAATAAAGTGATGGTGTTATGGAATTTTTTATACCATCAACTGGAAGCTTGTTTCAATCCATATATATATATTTATTAAGCTTTCATACCAAATGCTCACCACCACTAGAGGAGAATCCTTCAGGTTGTTTCATATAAACCTCTTCCTCTAGATCACCATTTAGGAAAGCCGTCTTCACGTCCATTTGATGTAACTCTAAATCAAAATGGGCTACCAATGCCATAATCAATCAAAGGGAATCTTTCTTAGATACATGGGACAAGGTTTCCGTGTAATCGATTCCTTCTCTTTGGGAGAATCCCTTGGCAATAAGTCTTGCCATATGTCTCTCGATGTTGCCTTGTGATCTTTCTTTGTTTTGAAGACCAATTTACATCCAATGGCTTTTACACTATTTGGCATCTTGACGAGATCCCAGATTTTGTTAGTTTCCATAGAATCCATCTCATCTTTCATGGCATTGTACCACAAGTTTGAATCGTTAGAACTTATGGCTTGTGAAAATGTTTCAGGATCATTTTCGGCTCCAATATTGTAGTCACACTCTTGTAGATACAAGACATAGTCACTAGGAATTGCTGACCTCCTTACCCTTATGGATCTTCTTAAAGATGGATCAACATTATCCTGAGGAGCAGGATCATTTTGTTTAGCAGGTTCAACATTTTCATGTATTTGTGACCAAGAAAGCACCGGTTTCACTTGGTGGGCCGGGAATGCCCGGCTTATCAATTTATCCGGTAAACTACTAGGGGCTCATGTAGCCCATGCCGGCTTAATTGTATTCTGGGCCGGAGCAATGAACCTATTTGAAGTGGCCCATTTCGTACCCGAGAAGCCTATGTATGATCAAGGATTAATTTTACTGCCCCACATAGCCACGCTCGATTGGGGGGAAGGTATTGGGGGGAAGTTCTAGACACTTTTCCATACTTTGTATCGGGAGTACTTCATTTAATTTCCTCTGAACTTCATCTATTATTGGATTAGGATAAACTCGTGATGCTTCTAGAACTGGTTCTTCAACACGTGTTTATTCTTGAGGAATGTTGTTAACAATAATGACCGGTTCATAACTTGAAGTGGCACACTGAGCATCAAAATGATCTTTCCTTTAACCAATGTCTAAGGATCGATCGCTCCCACTGATCAAGTTATTCTCAAGAAATTTTGCATTTCTTGATTCGACAAACATAGTGTTGTGAGATGGATAATAAAATATTTATCCCTTAGACCTTTCGACATATTCAACAAAATATCCACTTATGTTTCTTGGGTCCAACTTCTTTTCTTGTGAATTATAGATTCTCACTTCAGACGGACATCTCCAAATACGTACATGTCTGAAATTACCCGGATCGCACGCGGGGACGCGGTGAGCGGCATTTCACAGCTTTGGGACCTCGTCGGAATGAAAGGGAGAGTCGCCACGCCATTTTGTATTATGAGCCCAAACTTTGAAAATGGATGGTTTTGAAAAAGGGGTCGTTTTGATGGTAGCCAAAACTTGGAAAGGCTTTAAAAATGGGACGTTTTGATTGGTAGCCAAAACTCGGAAAAGGCTTTGAAAATGGGATGTTTTGATTGGTAGCCAAAACTTGAAAAAAGGCTTTTAGGACCAGAGATTGTTAGGTTCGGAGGTCACGTTACATTTCGGGAAGAGTATGTTGAGATCACCCGAAATGCCTCGTATGACGAGTCTTTCTACCTTTCTCGAAATTGTGTGTGTGTGTGTTGCATTTTGAAAAGGAGCTTGAATAACAAGCTTTAATCTTGGTTTGAATGACAAACGTTGATTTGTGGTAAAAAACGAGCGTTCGAATGACAAACGTCGGTTTTGAGTTTGAAAAGAGGGTTCGAATGACGAACTTAAATCTTTAGTTTGAATAACAAACATTGATTTTAATGAAAAGAGCGTTTGAATGTCAAACGTCGGGTTTTGAGTCGTTTTGAAAATGGAGTTCGAGTGACGAACCTTAATCTTTAGTTTGAATAACAAACATTGATTTTAATGAAAAGAGCGTTTGAATGTCAAACGTCGGGTTTTGTGTTGTTTTGAAAAGGAGTTCGAATGACAAACTTAAATCTTTAGCTTGAATGACAAACGTTGATTTTAATGAAAAGAGCGTTTGAATGTCGAACGTCGGGTTTTTGCGTTATTTTGAAAAGGAGTTCGAATGACGAACTTAAATCTTTAGTTTGAATGACAAACGTTGATTTTAATGAAAAGAGCGTTTGAATGTCAAACGTCGGGCTTCGCGTTGTTTTGAAAAGGGAGTTCGAGTGACGAACTTAAATCTTTAGTTTGAATGACAAAAGTTGATTTTAATGAAAAGAGCGTTTGAATGTCAAACGTCGGGTTTCGCGTTGTTTTGAAAAGGGAGTTAGAGTGACGAACTCCGATTTTGAATTGGGCATTACATTGTTACCAATTTCATGAAAAAAGACATTAAATGATATGCGATCAACGAGTCATTTTGTGACTCGGACTTTTATAAGTAAATACTATCACAAGCCAAATGGCTCGGACTTGTAAATGACAGTATTTAAAGTGCGGTATCAACGGAATCGAACGATCCGGACGGTAAAGATATGATCGACGAGCCAAATGACTCGGATTTGTAAGGTTGCATAAATTAAATAGCAATATCAATGGATCAAACGATCCGGACTTTGTAAATGATGATCACGAATCAAACGGTTCGGACGGTAAAAAATGAATCAACGGATCGAACGATCCGAACCGTAAATGACAGAAACGTAAAAAAGGGACTGGAACGCCATTTTAACCTTAAATTACTTCTTTACGGGAGAGAAGATGATTAGGGGGTAAAACGTATCGAGCCCCATAGACGGCGTTGCTTCTACATTTTGATAGTTTCGACTGGATCGAAAATAGCATTTGACGCGTAAATCGAGGCAAAATGGAGTTTTAGAGAGAGAGAGAGAGAGTGTTACCTATGGCTAGGGATTGACTCTTTGGCTCAGAAGGACGTATACAGGATATGGTTAGATGTTTGGAAAGTGTTTCGAAGGTGTTTGGCTCGTGTTTGGTCGGAAAACGTGGTTTTTACGCAAATCGAGACGAAACGGGGCTCGGGAGGGGGATAGAATGCCTAGAATCGTGAGGTTTTGGGAGAGGGATAATATTTTTCCTCCTTTTAACAAAATGACAGCCCTTGTATTTATAGGGGTGATTTTGTAAAATAGGTCGGACGGCCTAACCTTCATTTTGGGAGGTTTCTGGGTATTTTGGAAATTGTAGTGACTTGATGAGAATTACGGTTTTCACGTAAAGCAGTAGGAGGGTCTAACTCTCAGTTTCAGGGGTATGTTGGTCTTTTCACCCGTGAATTTGATTGATGGGGATGAGGGAGGCCATGCATGCGTGCCATGTGTCCCTGTGAGTCATCGGAGCTAGGATTTTTGTCCCGTTATTCCCGGTTTTGACTGTATTCTAAATAACTGTCCGGAAAATGTCTGAAATGCCCCCGGAAAGTCTCGAAAAGTGCATTTTTCGAGGAAAGTAGTACTTTTACGTGTGATAACATGTGTTGAGTACACTTTGGTATCGGGATGCACGGGGCAGTCCTGGGATGTCTCGTTGACTCGGGAATGGGGAGTTTAATGGGTTCCGGTTAACCTGGAAAGGGCCAGTTAATGGATTCCGATTAACTTTTAACGGATTTTGACGATCCAGATTTGTGGGGAGTTTAATGGGTTCCGGTTAACCTGGAAAGGGCCAGTTAATGGATTCCGGTTAACTTTTAACGGATTTTGACGATCCGGATTTGGGTACTTACAGTAGCCCCTCAGCGACGTCACTTTCGAAGGAAGTGGGGTCGTTAAAAAAGATAAGGATCCAAATCGGGGGATGCCTTACTTGGAGAGACCTGAGCGGCCAGATGGCTGGACCCTTAGCGAAAGGATTCCTACGTATCCCGATCGAGAATCAAGTCGATTGTAGTTCGTAGGTGTGAGGGTTTTTCGTAGGGGCCCCGACCTCTGGGGGAATGATTAGGAGGAGTTCATCCTGGTTGGGACTAATTTGAAGGTGTCTGGACCTGAGTGAGACTATTAGGAGGCGTCTGAACCTAAGTGAGACTGCTTGGAGGTGTCTGAACCTAAGTGAGACTGTTCGGAGGTGTCTTAACCTAAGTGAGACTGTTTGGAGGCGTCTGAACCTAAGTGAGACCGTTCGGAGGCGTCTGAACCTAAGTGAGACTGTTTGGAGGCGTCCTAACCTAAGTGAAACTGTTCGGAGGCGTCTGAACCTAAGTGAGACCGTTCGGAGGCGTCTGTACCTAAGTGAGACTGTTCGGAGGCGTCTGAACCTAAGTGAGACTGTTCGGAGCCGTCTGAACCTAAGTGAGACTGTTCGGAGCCGTCTGAACCTAAGTGAGACCGTTCGGAGGCTTCTGAACCTAAGTAAGACCGTTCGGAGGCGTCTGAAACTAAGTGAGACTATTCGGAGGCATCTTAACCTAAGTGAGACTATTTGGAGGCGTCTGAACCTAAGTGAGACTGTTCGGAGGCGTCTGAACCTAAGTGAAAGGCGTTCGTGCCTTGAGGTTGAAATTTGTAAGGCGTTTGTGCCTTTGGGTGCTGGAATTATGAGGACAGCCAGGGTTTGCCTCCTGGGGATACGGTGGAGATGGTGGGACTGGTTGCGTTAAACTGGCATTTTTTAATAACACAAAAAGATTGACGTTCCAACATCGGGGTCAGTAACAAAATGTGATCTCGGGAGAGAATGACACATTGCTGGGGGAAAAGCGTCCAGAGTTCTAACAAAGCCGGTTAGAAACTAAGGAGATTGATTGACATTCCTTGAGAAGGAGTGTCTTAGGATCCTGCTGGGGATAAATGTTCGGGCTTACGACGGCGACCGAAGAGGGATTGTTGTGCGGGCTTACATTGATTGCCGCTGAAATGAAATGATCGGGCTTACGATTGACGGCCGAGGAAGTGATTGTTCACCTACGGGGGAAAAGGATACTCGGGCTTACTATGGTGGCCGAAGAGGGATTGTTGTGCGGGCTTACACTGTTGTCGCTGGAAGGGGATGGTCGGGCTTACGATTGATGGCCGGGATTTAAACTCTGGAGAGGGGCATTAGAAATGTCTAACTGGGATTTAACCTCTGGAGAGGGGGAGTTAGAAATGTCTAACCGGGGAATTTTTTTTTAACTTTTGCGGAAAAGTGTCAAATTCGGAAAGATGAGGGGCTGAATTGGCATTTGGGCCAAAATGGCCCATGGCGTAGAAGAGGTCGGACGGCCTATGAGTCAATTTGGCCATTTTTAAGTCAGCCGTAGTCCATTAGAGGAGAGAAAGAGAAAATTTTCATTTTCTGTCGAGAGGAAGAGAGGAAAGAGAGAAAATTTTGTCACTTTTCTTCGATTTTTGTTGAAATATTCGAGAGATTATCGCCATGGAAGTGGGATTGGGACAAAGGGGTCAGCATAGGAGAACCGACAATGAGAGGAAGAGGCTCAAGAGGACGGTGTGAACGTCCACTCTTCCCATGGATCCGACCGAGTTTTACCAAGCTCGGGATAGCCACAAATCCAAGGAGGGGATTGCGAGGAAGGTAAGCATTCTCTAAATTCCGTCAAATTTTAGAATTTGCATTCTTGAAATTTAGGAATTTTGACTTGCATTGAGTTAGGGTTCTTGGTGCCCAATTTGGGGCTTTTTACCTTGTGATGCCCTTTTGTCGAAATTGACTGTAGCTTAGTGCAATTGACGTTATGGGTAGACAACATAGAAATTTTGGTAGAAAAATTCCATGTCTAGGAGCTTTTCCAAAATTAAAGTGAGTTTAATTCGGGACGGAGTAATTTTTGATGTGTTTTGAAAGTTTCGGGTTTGACGGAGTTTTTGAAATGTTTTGAAAGTTCCGGGTTTGACAAATTTTTGAAATGTTTTGAAAGTTCCGAGTTTGACGGAGTTTTCGAAATGCTTTGAAAGTCCCGGGTTTGACGGATTTTTTGAAATGCTTTGAAAGTTCCTGGTTTGACAGAGTTTTCGAAATGCTTTGAAAGTTTCGGGTTTGACGGAGTTTTCGAAATGCTTTGAAAGTCCGGGTTTGACGGAGTTTTCGAAATGTTTTGAAAGTTCTGGGTTTGACGGAGTTTTCGAAATGCTTTGAAAGTTCCGGGTTCGACGGAGTTTTCGAAATGCTTTGAAAGTCCTGGGTTTGACGGAGTTTTCGAAATGCTTTGAAAGTTCCGGGTTTGACGGATTTTTCGAAATGTTTTGAAAGTTCTGGGTTTGATAGAGTTTTCGAAATGTTTTGAAAGTTCCGGGTTTGACGGAGTTTTCGAAATGCTTTGAAAGTCCCGGGTTTGACGGAGTTTTCGAAAGGTTTTGAAAGTTCCGGGTTTGATGGAGTTTTTGAAATGTTTTGAAAGTTCCGGGTTTGACGGAGTTTTCGAAATGACTTGAAAGTTTTGGGATTTTGAACCGTTAGTACTCCGACAGGGATGGAAATACTTTTAGAGAAAATGAACTATATCTTTGTGTTGATATTTTTTCTTGCAATTTTGATATATGCATGTGCATTTTGTGTACGTTATCTTGTAGTAACATACTTTTGCCGTGTTCACCTGCAGGGGCAAGGGCCAATTGACGTGTCCACCGTAAAGAGTAGGGGAGATGTTGAGGCAGTCCGTGAGCTATGGGAAATGTTCCCGGATGAGGCTCGTGACGGGGAGAGGAGTCTACGACAGTTTGTGATAGACTCTGGCCTAGGCGGATTTATCAGTGCGGTGGCCGTGGTGGCTTCGACGCAGAGGGTGAAGGTGCTTCACGTTGCCTTGAGCGAGTATTGGTGGGATACGACCCATACATTTCACTTTAGGTGGGGGGAGGCGACAGTGACTCCTACGGATTTCGCCGCGATTACCGGGTTGTCGTTCCAAGGCAACCCTATTGAGTGGTTTGATGGCTTCACCATGGAGCAAATTTATCGGGGCTTGGTTTTGACATTACAGATGCCAAGGGCCTGGGTATTCGGTACAGGCCGATGGAGGCACACTTGAGGAGGGGGATATAGGAGTACTGGGCGCTCGAGAGGATGACAGCAGAGCGCTTGTCAGGGGTTTTTGTGGTTTGCTTTGTCGCCAACCTGGTTTCCCAATCTTTGACACGGCGTGTCGGTTTACTTTGCTTGGCTCCTTGACTAATGCGGAGGTCGTGAGGGGTTTTGCACAGGGAGAAGCTGGTCTGACCAAGCTCTTCTTCGCCTTGGACAGGTGTTCTCAGGGGGAGGACAACTCGTTCTGCTGCTTTTAGTTAGCGTTGATGTGAGTTTCCTTCTTTTTCTCTTCCCTGTCTCGCTTGTACTTGTATGTATCTGCTTTGTAGCTGATATAACTTTCCTGGCGTTTGACAGGTGTGGTGCTTTGAGGTGTTTCACCAACATAGGTAGACTACCAGGGAGGCATACACTCTCTTATTTCCTGCCATGCTGACTTGGCAGAAGACGGGGAGGAAGCCGGTGAAGTCAAGGGAGAGCACCCGTGTGACTTACGAGGAGGTGTCTTTGGCTCTGGAATGAGACTTCTCTCTGAGGATCAACTTGACTTGGTGGAGTCGGTTTGATCATTTTGTGGTGCAGGCTGCTAGGGAGGTGACACGTCAGCGGAAGCTTCTAGTGGGGCTTCATTATGACGTTTTGTACCTGGGTGAGAGGGTGTCTTGCCAGTACGCTCCGGGATCTGGTCCCTTGGTTCCGAGGGATCTGCCTCTTCTTATGCAGTGTCCCATGGCCATAGTTAGGGAGGAGTTGCAGCGATACAGGCAGGGCGTGCCTCATGTCGAGAACATCATAGAGGATGCCGACTATGATGTCTTTCGGAGGATGAGGCTGAGGAGCCCGCAGGTGATGGATAGAGAGGGAGAGGACCCTGCACTTCCCAGAGATTACCCGCTGCCCCGCACTCGATTAGCATTCGAGGACGTTGGTGGTTCTCGTAGGCGGCTGATGATTCCTATTCCGGAGTAGGCGAGGTCTCAATATAGAGTTGAGCCCAGTGCTTCGATGAGTGTTTTGTTTCGCTTTTCTATACTTGTAGTAGCATTCTGCAAATGTTGCATCTGTGCTGTACTGTCTGTCTTTTGACGGCTTTCCTGCTTTGCAGGTTTCTGGCCGTACTTACGATCAAGCCGTAAGACGTCTGGATGGGATGACCAGCTCTGCTAGGAGGCTTGTGGACTTCCTACGGTGCGGTTCTCGGAGGAGTGTGGCTGTTCATGAGTCGATGCCTTCCCGACCGTCTGCTGCGAGAGACTCATCTGCTTCCATGGCTGGTGGCAGAGATGTAGGGCGGGGCTTTGGCCAGTTCTCTGGCAAGACTGCTGGATTTGGAGCTTGCCACTCCTCGTATTTGGGATACGAGCAGGGGGAATCCTCGGGAGCACATGTACGGAGGCATCACTTTTATTACTCCGGCCTTGATGAGTTCGCGGATTATTTGTCTACCGCAAATCCGGCTGCCGCGGGGCAGTATTTTGAGTGCTCGGATGACGAGCAGGACTCTGTGTAGTCCCATCGATTTCTTTTGTTAGACAATTGTGTGCACCGTCTGAACATTGTTTTGTACTTGGAAGGCCTCTTGGGGCGAACTTTTGAATGATTTGAGCATTTATTATGATTACTTTTACTTATTTTGGCAAATAAGCAAGTCACGTTGATCAAAAATAAATAATAACGTGACATGCATTGAATAATAAAATTTGGTGGCAAAATTTATAACCATATGTACTGTTATTTATTAATTGCACTGTTGCACGAGCCCGGGGCGGATGTGATGTCGGCAATGAATGATTTCTCAGACACTGACTTTCCCACTACACCTAATTTACATAGTCGTAGCTTCTATAAACAGGTTATCACCTCTTTCAGTGAACTTGATGACATATCTTCCTCAAGTTCTTCATCAAGCCACGATGTGTCTTATACACTAGCTGCGTAAACCTCTTCAAGGCATCAAGCCTCCAATGACATCCCTATGAGTGATGTCGCAGAAAGACACCTCTTCTTCCTTGGAATTCCAGACCCCTTTATATGTCAAGTATGGGATAAACCATAACATATACCATATTGAACCTTATGTTGGCGACATGTCCATTGCCGCCATGCGACAACGAATGGATGGTGTTGTCGCTTATCCTTCACAACTAGATGCTGGACTTAGATTCTCTATTGATCCATTTATTTGCTCCGTCATGCATAACGTCCAAGTTGTCGTGGTTGACCTCCATCCCAATGCCATACGTATTTTAACCAGCTACCTTGTTATCTGTAGGGCCCTTAGACAGGAACTTACTGTTCCTTTATTTGTTCACTTGTTTAAAGGTTGCACAACGGTCACTAAAAAGGATGGTGTTATCGAAAATTGCTTGGCTATCAAATATAGGAAACCAATAATTCTTACTCCCCTTCCTAGAAAAGTCCATAACTGGCAGTCCAAACCTATCTTTGTAACCTCCCGCATAGGTTGGAACCATTCTGGCGACCTTTGAGAGGTTATTCCAAAAATCGAAACTAGGAAAGCTTTGGTGTCTCGCGACAATCGCCTTAAAGATAGAATTTTGAAACTTCTCGCTAATGCTCAATACGAAGGTCTAGCCTTGTTTTCCTGGAGAGAAATCATTTCTAACCAATATATTTTAAGGAAAATTGGTCTCCCTGACTTTACCTTCCCTCAAAATGAATCTCGCGTTCCCTTTGTCCATACTACTCCTGTTAGGCCAAATTGATAGGAAAACATGCTAGGGAGGGGGTTGAATAGCTTGATAAAACTTCTTTGGAAATCCCTTTTGAAAATAGCCAAGTAACTTATCAAAAGCTAAAACGATGTTAACCGATTACGCAGCGGATAAATATTACCGATTTACTCACACAAATGATCGGTTAAGTAAAAGGAGTTTCAAGTAAGTTAAAAGATTATGCAAATTATATTCCAATAAGAAAGACAAACAAAGTAGTTAAGGATTCAAAGGATTGTAGCGGTGATAGAGTTCAATCGGTTACAAGACAAGATAAAATGAGCAAACACACAAACAAAGGGACACATTTGTTTGGAGAGGTTCACAGTGTTAAATAACTGCTACATCCTCTACCAAGTTTGGTCAAAACTTGGATTTGTGAAAAGGTACACTATTAATGTCACTAGTCTATTACAAGTTGCAATCTTTAAGATTTAAAGCTGCCTAAATGAAAGTGATCACTAATGAATCGTGATACAAGATTGACCAAGTGTTTTCAAGAGATGTGTTCACAAGTTGAACTGATTTCTCTTGGGTGTGTAGTGTGATCAATCAATGTGTTTCAGACATAATCTTTTTGGGAAACACTTACAGGAATTGATTGAGTGTGCACAATGTTTGTTCTAATAAATGATCTATTGAATATAAAGACTAATTGTCTTGAAATCTTGAGTATTTTCAGCACTTGTAGTTCTTGACAATTCCACTCTCAAAGTCTTCAATGCACCAACCCTCTTCAATACTCTAAGGAAGGTATTTATAGTGTCTTCAAAATGGAGCAGTTATCTTTGAAGGGGTTGAAGGGATGCCTTAGTCTGACAAGCATTAAATGAGAATATCTTCTGTATTAAATGTTTGAGATTTGAATTACAACCATATTTGAATATTTCACTGGGTAAAGAAGTTGTTGTAAGTACTGGTAACTTGAACATTCATTGAAGTAGTTCTTGCGACAAAGCGGCGACAAGCTATTCATAGCAACTGCTCTACCAACTTTAGCTAAGTAGTAGGCTAATTAGGTGAGAGCAATTAATGCTAGGTCAACTGAAAAAAACTTGTTACAGAAGTTTGACTGACTGCAGCAACTGAGTAACTGATGAGCATAACCGGTTAACTGACTAAACCGGTTGAAGGATTGAACAACTGAGCTCATGACTGGTTAAGGCAGTCAACCGGTTGAGGTCTTTGGCAAGTTGAACAAGTAACCAATATCATCTTTGGAAAAACTCAAGGTATTCAAGTATTCAATTATCTTTGAGAAAATACAAGTATAAAAACACATGCACTATCACTAATGGGATTCTAAGGGTACATAGAAAATTCTAAGTAGTCTAGCTAAAATTAGGGGTCCTAAATAATGATCAATAATGTTTTAATGATTGGGATTAAGCAATTCCTAAGCTATACAAATATTTGACTAATAACTCCTTACCCCGGATGGGACATTCATTCGGGAAACTGTTTTGCCCCAGATTGTGCTCCTTGCAAACTAGAGGCTCATTGTTACAACGCCATGTTTGATGTCTATAGTATGTTTCTCTCCCTTAATCCCTCCTTCCCTTGTAACTTCTTTTATCTCCTTCTCTATCTGTTCATCTCTTTTGTTCACAGAATTTAGAAGCATGGATCTTTTTGAAAGGTGAGAAGCTTTCTTTGGTGCAGATGGTCGTAGGAAAAGGCTCTCTGAGGCCAGACAATCTAACCTGCTCATGCTTTCCTCTGATTTTGAGGTTCCAATTTCCCGCCATGGGGATGATGCTGATGCTATCGAATTGGAAAAAACTAATGCCTCCATTGACAGGGATGCTGACCCAACCAAAAAGAAAAGAAAATCGAAAACCCTTGTGCGAGCTTCTCCCCTTAAGTTGAGGGATGAAGATGAAGTTGAGGAAGAAGAGGCCCAAGGTGTGGAAAAAGATCAAGAAACAGTTCAAGAAGGAACTCCAACTGCCCAAGTCGCTGAGCCTACTGAGCCGAGTTTAAACAAGGAAGGTGATTCTCGCACTTCTAAAGATTCCTAAAGTTTGACAGTGGGGGAAGAAACTTCAACTGAAGTAAAGGGAGCAGGAGACTTCAAGGTCGAAAGTTGGCTCCAAGAAGGCTTCCAGATGCCTTCTAACAAAGATGGAATCTTTGAATTAAGCAAAAAGATTGCCAGTACATCTGATTTGTCAGGTTTCGATATCCACTAAAGGGATCCCACTTACAGCATGGTTGGAGGTGGTATCATCCAACGAGCTAGCGACAAACAACAAGTCGCGAAAGTTGAAGAGCAGGATGCTGATCTTTCTATCAACTATGTCGGCCTTCAGATTTGTGGAGTGAGTTTAATGTTTCTCATTTTCTCTTTTATTTGATTCTTGCCTTTTTCATGTCTTCTAACTTCGTTTTTCCTTAACAGATTACAAGCACTTTTTATGGCTTGAGGAACAAGTGCAACATATTAAAACCGAGCTTGAGTCTGTGACAAATCTCGCAAGAGGGCCTTGTCTGAAAAGGAAAAATATAAGAAGAGATGTGTACAGAGTGAACAAGATATGGCTGCTCTTCAAGCCGTCAAAGAGAAAGTTGATGAAGTTTTTAAGTGTTTTGAGCAAACCGAGAAAGAGTTGCATGATGAATGGAGGACTTGAGACAAGTTTCAGAGGAGAAGAATAAAAGGCTTGAAGCTGAAAGTGTCAAACTGAAAGAAGACACCATTCAAAAGGCAAACTTGGTTGTTCAACCGAAGAAAGATGTCGATGGTCCACAATCCAAAGCTGAGCAGGAGTCAATTGAGCTATATGACAAAGCGCTCATTCATGAAATGCGGGCGTCGGCGACAAGTTCAAGCCAGATCCCTACCATCACTTCAGAATTAATTGCTAAATGGGGTTCTGAGCCAATTTATAATGACTTTTGTCGTTTGGGTCACAACTTGGTACCTTATGAGAAAGAAGAGCTTAAGGCCCTTGCCGCTGAGGAAAAACTTCTAGGAAAACCAGTTTGGGAGGCTCCGTCGATTGCTGAGAATGAGGCCCCGACTTTGTGGGTTGATTTGATCGATGAAAATAACAAAGCACTTATGAATGCTAAGAAAGCGGCCAGAGCTGCCCTTGCTCCCAGCGCGAGAACCAATCAGTTTCTTAGTAGGAACCGTCTTCCTTTGAACAAATTTTAAACTTGATTTGGATGTGTAACAAACAATTTATTTCTGTCTTGAATATTTTCTGTATTATGGTTGTCGCCTTTTGCGACTTAACTTTGACTAGTAATTATGAAACTGCTTTCTTTCCGTAACGTTGATATCTTGTTTCCTTTTAATTTGTCTTGAATGTTTTCCTTGTATGTCGCATGCTTATTCTTACTTTGATAATTCATCAAAGATCCTATTTGCGACTTGTATAACCATATACCTACTACTCCCTCTAAAAGAGTCTAAAAGAGTGAAGCTTGTCTTTAGGCAGCCTTACTACTTAGTGTTGTTTCTTGTAGGGCTGAGCAAAAAAAACCGACGGACCGGACCGAACAGATAGAACCGGACCAGACCATTGAAACCCGGACCAATCCAATAGAATTGGTTTGGTTCTGGTCCCAAATTTATATGGAACCGATTATTTGGGTTGGTCCTGGTTTTTGAAAAAATATATATGGTCCTGGACCGAATCCGGACCGGACCGATTATGTATATATATATATATATATATACTCCCTCCGTCCCACTATAGTTGACACCCAAGGGATGGGTTCAAAAACCAAGGAAAAAGAATAAAATAAAAAAAATGTGTGGTGGAAAATGAAGAGAGAGAATGAGTGGGGTAAATAGTAGTGTTGGTTGAATAAATATGTGGTAGAAAATGAAGAGAGAGAATGAGTGGTGGGGTAGAGTGAATATAAAAATATAAAAACTTGGTTATTTTTGAAAGGTGTCAAGTATAGTGGGACGGCCCAAAATGGAAAGAAGTGTCAAGTATAGTGGGACGGAGGGAGTATATATATATATATGTATACATATATATGTATATATATGTATACATACATATATATGTATACATATATATATATATATATATATTCATAATTTCTAATTTCCAAAATAAAAATAAAAATAAAAATATTTGCTGTGTTTCCAGGCTGTCCAGCGCACCGCACATTACAATTTACAAGATATAAGTATATTTACAAAAACCCTATACCTAATTACCTCTATCACTTTCATTCCGCCGTTCTATCCCTCTCTCTCTCCTTTTATCTTGTCTCTTTCATCTTGAGATGAAACCCTAGAAATCAATCTCTACCGAGTCATACGCTCGTACCTACCGACGGCAGTAATCGATCTCGTCTCTCTGTAACGGAAGTAATCGATCTCTACCGAGTCGTACCGACGGCACCACCATCGATCTGTTATTTTGCCTCATAAAAGGTAATGATTTAATTACAATTTTGATGTTATTTTCTCGTTCTCTAGACTCTTTCTCTACGCTTTTCTCTCGTATCTTTCAATTTACTTACAATTTTGCATTTGAATTTTTTAATTTTGTAGATGGAACCTGCTGATTCTGTTGATGCCTCTCTAGGTATCCCTCCCAATTCCACCATCCCACCTGCACAAGCGTCAACTTCGAAGGTAATAGATTTGACCAACTTTCCCCCTCGTCCTGAAAAGAGAAAGAAATCAACTCCAAAGAAAACAGTGGGAACAAAGAAAAATTCTGAAATTTGGGATCATTTTATAAAATTTGATAGGGTTAATGATGATGGGGTCCTCGAGACAATTGCAAAGTGTAACTATTGTCACAAAGAATATGGGTATTCTAGAACCAATGTTACTTCTACTTTGTGGAAATACCTCACACAAGCAAGAGGATGCCCTGAATATCCATACAAGGAGCAAGAAGATAAAAAAACAAATCCCTTAAGTTTCAACCAATAAAAAAAGAGGGAAATGATGAGGGTAGAACCGTTACACTTAAGGCAGTCCATTATATTCCTGATGACCTTCGGAATGAGCTTGCTATTATGATTATCATTGATGAAATGCCCTTTAGGATTGTTGAGAAAGAGGGTTTTCAGCGCTTTGTTGGTGCTTTAAATCCCAAATTCAGTTTGCCATCTCGTATTAGTGTGGCAAAAGATGCCATGGGTATTTTTGTCATGGAAAAAGCAAAGTTAAAGAAACTTCTCAAGTTTCAACGTGTGAGTCTTACTACAGACACTTGGTCCTCAATTCAAAATTTGAACTATATGTGTCTCACTGCTCACTGGATTGATAAAGATTGGAATTTGAAGAAAAAAATTTTGAACTTGTGTCTAGTTGCTAATCATAAGGGGGACACCATTGGAAAAACAATAGAGGCATGTTTGCTTGATTGGGGAATTGATAAGATTTTTACTGTAACGGTTGATAATGCTAGTTCTAATGATACTGCACTTAAATACTTGTCAAGAAAAACAAAAGGGTGGAAAGGGTGCATCTTAGACAATGAGTTTATGCATGTTAGGTGTAGTGCACACATTTTAAATCTAATTGTGAAAGAGGGTTTAAGTGATCAAGATGAATCAATTTCAGCAGTTAGACATGTTGTGAGGTTTGTGAGGTCTTCTCCGGCTAGGACAAAATATTTCAAGGCTACTGGAGACTGTTGCTCAAGATGATGCTCTTTGGAGGAACAACATCAAGCCGTCATGTTTTAGTAAATTAGTAAATTAGTGCACTTGCATACTTTGATTTCATGTAATGTAATCGTACTATATTTTTTTATTTGAACTTTGTTCCTCTATTTCAGTTAAGTTGTTGTATGTCGGAATATTTTTATTTGAACTTTGTTTATGTAATCGTCTTATCGTCCTATATTTTGGTTTCGTGAAAAAAATAGTTGTTTAGAAAAATATATAGTAGAGTAATTTGTGGAACCGATGGAATCGGACATGGACCGAACCATTGGAACCGGACCAATGTGACTGGTCCTGTAATGTAATGGTCTGGTCCTGGTCCTGAATTTAAGCAGAATCGAACAATTGGTCCGGTCCTATTTTTTGAAATTTTGATAAAATCCGGACCAATCCGGACCGTGAACACCCCTAGTTTCTTGCATGCTTGACCTTTTTCATTGTTGTAGAAACTTTCAAAGCGAAAATTTCCATGTACGTTTTTCAATTTTTTGGGGGTATTTACTAGGGCAACATCCACCCTTGGTCATTTTCAGGTAATGGGGGTGCCTACTAGGGCGGCAACCTCCCTTGGTCATTTTCAAGTGATGGGGTGCCTACTAGGGTGGCAACCTCCCTTGGACTTTTCAAGTAACGGGGGTGCCTACTAGGGCATTAACCTCCCTTGGCCTTTTTCAAGTCTTGGGGGTGCCTGCCATTTTCAAGTAATGGGGGTGCCTACTAGGGTTCCAACCTCCCTTGGCCATCTTCAAGTATTGGGGGTGTCTACTAGGGTGACAACCTACCTTGGCCATGTTCAAGTAATGGGGGTGCCTACTAAGACAGCAATCTCCCTTGGCCATTTTCAAGTAATGGGAGTGCCTAATAGGTCGGCAACCTCCCTTGTCCATCTTCAAGCCTTGGGGTGCCTACTAGAGCGGCAACCTCCCTTGGCCATCTTCAAGTAATGGGGTGCCTAATATGGCGACAACCTCCCTCGGCCATCTTCAAGTATTGGGGGTGCCTACTAGGGCGGCAACCTCCCTTTTTGTATATATGTGTTGCATCCATGTCTTGTCCACGCCATTCATGCATTCGTCATTTCATGCAGCCGAAAATTAATACAAGATTAAAATTGACATGCCTTGTAAAAACGTAACTTCATGAAATTTCATAAATACTTGTTTCTCGTGGCATACAAACAATATATCAAATGATAATAGTAAATTTCATTCTACTTTAAATTTTACCATTCTAAAACAAGAGAAATAGAGTATCTCTAACCAATGCATTTTAAACAAAATTAGCGACATTCTACTGATAATACCGCTTCAGGTGATCCACGCTACGGGCATTTTTTAGTTCTTCCCCATCCTTCTTTTTCAACTTGATGGGGGAAAAATCTCACTTGTATAAAAATATCTCGCAATTGCACGAGTTATCGTAGTAGTAATATGCACTTGGCAAGGGTCAAATCCACAAGGATTTGTGAATAAACAATTCAACTTTCAACAGTAAAACAAACAATTAAAATAAGGGGGTTTGGATTTAATTATTTTTCCTACTTAAAACAAGAAACAGACAAAGCAAGTAAAATTGCACGAGTTATCATAGTAGTAATATGCACTTTGCAAGGGTCAAATCCACAAGGATTTGTGAATAAACAATTCAACTTTCAACGATAGAAACAAACAATTAAAATAAGGGGGTTTGGATTTAATTATTTTTCCTACTTAAAACAAGAAACAGACAAAGCAAGTAAAATTTACCAAATACCAAGCATCTACGGAATGGGATTCATGTATATCGTACCAATATACCAATCAATAATACAATCAATCATAGTTGGGGGTTCATCCTCTTTTTAGTAAAATTGGGCGTTCACACGTCCACAATTTAGTATTCTACAAATATTAGCTTTTCTGCAAACTCCACTTAATATTCAAGAACCCATTAATCCTAGGATTAAGAACCTATAATTTTGGTTTGCAATCACTTGTCAAAACCTTGATTATATTAATTCAAAAGTTTGACTTGCATGTATCGAACAATCACTTGTCAATCACACACACAAATTTAGTTTAAAAACCAATCACATCTACACATGTGATTATAGTTTAGAAAACATAGATGAAAAAAACTTTTGATAAACCCAATCTTTGATTGATTACAAGATTAATTAAGACATAAGGGATTGATATACATTACCTCCATTTCGTAAAACAAGAAATTTAGCCATGCATGTTCATAAAAACATCAATAAACATTCAATAAATTAAATAAATCTTCAAAGGAATTTTTAAATAAAACCTTGTAGATATTGTTTACAACTAAAGAATTATATTATAAGAAGGGAAGAGATATAAAACTATTGTTAGAAGTTTTCTATATATAATAGGGTGAGAGAGAAGGGTCAAAAATTAGGAAACTAGGGCCAAAAACCAAGTCTTAATATGATTTTGCTGATCTGCCATGGAATAGTTTGCAACGGAATTTTGTGACGAAATGGTAGGGGCGGGTGCTCCCCTTCCTTGGGGGCGGCCGCACCCAATTTCCAAAAACTTTCTATCTTTTTGGAGCGGGCGCTCCTCTCCCTCGGGTGTGGGCGCTCCCGTGCATTGTCGACTTGTTCATTACTTAGCGATCTTCCGGAGTTAATAAATTATTCATACAGAGTCAGATTGAAACGTGAAATATATGGTTGGAAAGCTCTCAACAAGTAATATCCAATGGTATTGAATGCTCAGGTAGTATTCAACTTTGTCCTTCTAGAATTTTTATTCTTTCCTACTTTGCCTTTTCGTTCTTTATTATTCCTTTTCAAGTCCTTTTATATCATGTTCCGGGACTTTATCCTTCCATTCCCTTTACTTATAAACACTCTAAAAAGCTATCAAATAACCCAAGGTTGAGTACAAAATAGGTATAAAGATGTATCATATGGATGGGTGAAAACACATCAATCAAATACCCTCAAACTTATATTTTGCTCGTGCTCGAGTAAAACAAAACTAAAACAAAATAAAACTACTAACTAACTAAAAAAAATAAATAAATATTTTTGGGGTTGTTCATTTCATATAAAAGGTTGTTGGCCAAACAAAGTCTCAGATCTTTACACACACATAATTTACAAGTATATCATGAACATGAGATTACAATTACATGGATACATCTAACTTACAATTCTCCACCATATTATGATACCATGAATGAATTAATGGGATCAATGTTACCAAAATTAGATATTTTATAGGGTCACTTGCGTCATGCTCTAAAGATAATAGATAAAAGTATAAGTACACTTATATGGATGCTTAAACACAATTGTCAACCCGGCTACTCTTTAGGGATCAAATATGACTTTATGGCTTGTAATATATCGCAAACTTTGCGTGCTAGGATCACGGTTACAAATGAAGGTAAGGACATACGAAGTCAAGTAAGTGAAACTAAGAATTCTTCAGCATACATCCTCACTTTGAATTTATCACTATGCTACATGCCAACCCATTAATTTAACCCCCAAACTTATGATTTTGCATACTTCACACATGGGGTTGATCACCTTTCTTTCTTTTGATCAATTTCCACTTCAACAATACAGAGGGCAAGGCTTTCTTTTCAGATTTTTTTTCTTTTGCTTTGCACATATATATCACGAAGAATATGCATTCAATATTTTTGCTCAATCCCTTCTTTTCAGCATATTCATAACCCTTTTTATTTCTTTTCATGACCACTTTCCACCCTTTATTTTCCAAACATCACCCCAACTTCCCATTCAATCCCTAGTTTCACTTTTTTTTAAAAAAAATTGAGAAAATAGTGTATAAGTTTAAAAGGTAGAATAATGTAGGTCCAAATGAAGGTGAATGGAGGTATAGGATAACCTCTCACTTGGTGAGAGGTTCCATTCTTTTTCAAGCTCAAAAAGAGGTTCTAACGGAAATTTTTATAAGTGACGAGAAAGTTAGGCTCACAAATAGGTTTCAAACAAAATAGCCATATATCACTTTCCGAATAGCCTAATTGTTGTGTTATTGACAATCATGCAAACATTTTCTAGGGTCCCCGAGAATGCCAAAGTGGTCATATAAAGATCTCCTAAATTGGTAACAATAATCAAAAAATATAGTATGAAAGTGAAGGGTGAAATAATCATACTTTATATGTTTTAATGCAATTATATCCCCATATTGATAATAACACTCGAGACATTAAAATTAAAGCACACTCAAATCATAATACACTTTAGCCAACATCCCGAAATATGGAAAGAACAAATTTTTTAAATTTTTTTATATTTTTTGGAGGGTGACACTATATAAACTCCCCTATAAACCCACAAACTCGAAGAGATATGTACCCTAAAACTCAAGACATGCTATTTCCTCATAGCATATAGATTAAAACATGCATTTGGTTCAAATGATGATATGACACAACAAACAAAATAAATAAATCAAATTAAAACATACAAGGTTGAAAAGAAACAAGGAAAAACATCCATTTAATTAGATTAAACGAAATGTGGGATCGATTGCTTCGAGACCGTCTCCATGATTTGGAGAGGCTCTAGGCCGATCCTAGATTCAATGTATTTATACCACTCTAATGATCAATTAGAACAAATAAAAAGAAAGGAAGATTACCTTTTGGTCAAGAAGTGATTTGGACAGAGTTTCGCCTCGATCCTAGACTTGAATCTCGACGTTCATTGATCAACAAGGTTGATAAACGAATTTAGGTATTTGTGTATGAGTGTTTTATAGGAATCTTTCAAGGTGAGAAACAGTAAAATTGTCTGTCTCTGACCGTCCTCTGAAATACTGAAAGCCATCAAGTATTTATAGGGTTTGATTTACTTGGTCACCAATATTAGGAGACTCAATTGGATTGGGATTCCTACCAAAGAAGGTTCCAGAACTCTAAGATTAGTAGAGACCCGTATTGAATATGAGTTTATCAAGAGAAGAGGTTGAAATCGATAAGGAAAGTGAATCTGCACATTCTGCAGAGGGGTTGTCTCGCGCGATACACGCATGTTCCACGCGGGACAACTAGTCAATCGACTATTTTGTCCTCTTCAGTCATTCCGTTAGTCAGTTAGGTCCAAAACTAACAAGGTTAGTTAGAAACTTAATTTACATGACGAAACTAATATGCTTTCATCAAAACACAAAAGAGAGACGAAGAGTAGTGTAATCATGTAATTATTGGTTCATAATGGGGTGTCTACAGTGGCCATGTCATCTGTGGCCTTTGATTGTCTTCCTTTGGCCCACCTCATTGCTTCTCGGGCACAAAATCCCACCGCTCTCCAAACATAAGTTCCATTTTTTATTAATTCGGGTGGTACCCATGGAACTTTTAATGCTCTTTGTTTAGCCTTTTTCTTTTTCTTTTTTTTGGGGGCCTCTCCCCCAAACTCATTGGTTGCTTTCACAATCTCATTCTCAACACAAATATAAGAGTTGTCATCTTGATCATAAATATTTGCAAAGAAAGCATCACATACATCAAGAACATAACACTCTTCTATTTTAGCACATAAGTCCATGGATGTGATTTTTTCTAATGATGGTGAGATGATAGATGACTCCAACTTCTTTTGGAAGTGCTCTAGGAGGTGATACGATCCATCACTCCTAGAGTGTTTGTCAGCCTTGTGTCCCATGGGCATATCATATACGTCTGCTCTATCCCTAGTATTATCACTGCCATTCAACATGTTCTCAATTTCCTCACAATCAACCTCATGCAAAAAGCTCTCATACACAAAATCATCCACCTCATTAACATAGCAATATATAGCATTGTCAATTTGAGGTTCTTTAAAAACTGAAATTTCAACTTTTTCATCAAGAACATTCATTGTAAATTTTCTCTCTTTCACATTAATTATGGTAACGGTAGTAGCCATGAAAGGACACCCAAGAAGAATGGGTGTTTTACGACTATTACTAACATCATTCTCCAAATCAAGCACAACAAAATCTACCGGCACTGTGATCTTGTCCACTTGGATCAAAATATCCTCCACAATACCCAAAGGACATTTGACCGATCTGTCCGCAAGTTGAAGGGTCATTGTGGTGGATTTAAGCTCACTTAATCCTAACTTCTCATATACCGAATAAGGCATCAAATTAATGCTAGCACCTAAATACAACATCGCCTTCACCGATTTGAAATCCCCCCCCAAAGTGATTTTTATGTTAAAACTACCGGGGTCCTTGAGTTTTGGTGGAAGGTGTGATTGGATTACGGCACTCACATTCTCGGACATCACAACTTGTTCACCTCTCCCATACCTTTGTTTCCGGGTATTGAATTATTTAAAAAACTTGACATAATATGGGATGTTTTTAATGACATCCAATAATGGTAAATTGATGTTTACTTTAGAAAACATGTCATAAATTTCAGAATATTGTTTTTCCATCTTTTGTCTCATTAATCTACCCGAAAAAGGTACAAGATGTACATATGGTTTGGGAGATGAAGGTTTTTCAATTTGTTTGTCTCCCAACTCATTTTTACCATCCTCATTCTCACTTTCAGCATGTTTCATATTAGTTCTAAGAGGGAAAGAAGAGGAAGTTGGAACACGTACCTCATGGTTTATTACCTTGCCATTCCTCAATGCAGTTATGGCATTTGCATGCTCCCCTTGGCTTGGGAATGTGCCTGACTTATGACTTTGGAGGGCATTGGCAAGTTGGCTTATTTGTGTTTCCAATTTATTTATCGCCGCCTCATGGGTCTTCCCTTGTTGGATTTGATCTAACCTAAGACTCTCCTATTGCTCCTCCTATGGTTGTCTAGATTGTTGTTGCACCTATGGTTGAGGTGGTATGGGGTGGAGAGTTGATTATTACTCCATGTAAAGTTTGGATGATTTCTCTACCCTTGATTGTATGTGTTGGAGTAGGGATTGTTGTGAGGGGGCCTCGGTTGATACCCATTCGCAACTTGTGCCTGTTCCATGAAATCAGAAAATTGTGCACTAGATGGGCACATGTTAGTAGCATGAGATTTCAAACCATAAGTAGCACATATATCATAAATTTTATTAGCAAGAGCAGGATAAAAAAGGAAGCAAGTGTGGAAAGTTGATTAGCTAATTCTGCGACTTTCTTTCCTACCCTATCAACCACACTTAATTCATACACTCCCTTTCTTTTCCCCCTCACTCCCTTCTGTTGGAAGTTAGCACCTAGCATCTCAAAAATTTCTTTTACTTGTTCGGGAGTTTTATCCCCCATTGACCCTCATGCGACATTATCTACCATGGATTGGTGCATTTGACTTAATCCATCATAATAAGATTGATTCAAAAGGGGTAGGGAAAATTCATGGTGAGAATATTGGACTAATAACATTTTAAATCTTTCCCACATTTCATGGAATGCCTCACCTCGTTCTTGCTGAAAATCAATAATTTTATGTCTTAAGAGAGACAATGGAGGGTGAGAATAGAATCTTTGAATAAAAGCATGACACTATTCTCCCATGTGTTGATGCTATTCGGTGCTAATGTCATGAACCAATTTTTAGCTGTGTCTTTAAGAGTGAGAAAAATATCACAACTTTAATTGTTCCTCTGTGTGATGTACCCGATTTTTGAAATCAAACGGAGTCGCCACGCCATTTTTGTTTTAAGGGCCAAAACTTTGAAAAATGCCCGGAATCAAGAGATTCGAGTTCGGAGGTCACGTTACGCGCCGGGAAGGACGTTAGTGTGCACCCGGAACGCCTCGTAAAAACGAGTCTTCCAAACATTCAAAATCCTTTGTTGTGTGTGGTGTGTGTGTGTGTGTGTTTTGACCAAAATAATTTGAAACTGGGAAAAGTGAAAATTGGGATCTCTTTTTAAGACTTTAAACTGATCCCATGATTTTTTGGAGAATTTTTGGGTTGAGTCTTGGCACTCAAAAGATTTTTGGATTTGAAAAGCAATTCTGCCAGAATGAAAGAAGGCAGTTGACCCTTGACTTTGAAATGGACTTAAAGGCTTCAAAACCTCAGAATCTGGGGAAAGTCCGAGAATGAAAGTTTCTTAAAACACCCTAAATAGGGTTTCTGCAAAGAAACTTTCCATTTTGGAAGTAATTTGAGGGGTCAAAACCTTATGGAAATCTCAGATGTGAAATCTGGATTTCCAGAAGCTGATGAACTGGCCTCTAAAAGAAAAATTGAAAAAAGGAGTTTTTCTTACTCAAAAAATAAAATAAAAATATGTCTGGAAAGATCTGGATGTTGGCTACAAAAAGTGTTTTGTAGTCAACACCCAATTCCAAGTTTTACTGGGTCCAAAAAATAATAAAATGGACTGAGGTCTCAGAACAATGCTACTGGACAGCAAGATGTTCTTGAGGGAAAATGTGATTTTTGGGGGATTTGCATCTATGTTCACCCCATTTTCATCCCTAGACTTGATACCACTACATTTTATTGAGTGGTTATCATATTCAAGTCATCCTTGGGGAATTTATGGGGTTTAAACATGTCCTTTGCAAAGGGAAAGGGGATATTTTGTAGAAATGAAATTAAAGAGAAAAAATCAATTTAGAGATTTAAAATATAGACCATTTGAGATGGTCATTCATGAAGATGAACTTCAAGATGACCATCTTGGGTCAAAACTCAAGTTAAACTAAACATCAAGTAGATCCAAGTAAGAAGAACAAGATGAACAAGAAGTCAAAAGTGAATTTTAGGGTTTTGAGAAGGAGGGCTTTACCAATGGTGACACCCTATCTTCCTAGGCTTGGAATTTGACTTGAGGAGTATCAAGATTTGGTGTTTGGCTTGAGGAGTATCAAGGTTTGGTGTTTGGCTTGAGGAGTATCAAGGTTTGGTGTTTGTATTTGTGTTTGGAGTGAGATTGGGAAAGATTCAAGAGAAAATAGTGGCAATCTAGAGATTCCCACTTGTTTTCTCTCTATATTTCGCTTGAACTTCGTTCTTTGTGATCAAATTGTGTTGTGTAAACTGAGAGAGGAGGGTTCAATTTATAACCCCCTGTGAGAGTCAAACATATCCGCGCGGACAAGGTTGGTCGCGTGCATTGTTCATTAATTACAGCTTCAGGCTTTGGACAGGAAGAATAATCTTTTCAAAATTCAAATTAATCACCGATTTTTGTTCCAAATGTATTTCTATTTAGGGTTTTTCTTATTTCTTTTGCTTTTTTGATTCCTTTTCTTGGTTTATCTTTTTTTGGCAATCCCTAATCTACCCTTACTTGGTTAGAAATGTTAGGAATGTTAGGAATTGTTAGAAATGTTATAACTTTCGTTAATTTTCTAACGAAAATGCTAACAAGCTCAAATTGGAGCACTTACAGTAGCCCCTCGGCGACGGCGCTTTCGAAGGAAGCGGGGTCGTCGATAAGAGTAAGGCTCCATATTTGGCAGGATGATCAAGTGATCGAGTGGCTGAACCTATTTAATAGGCTACCTACGTATCCTTTAAAGGAATCAAGCCAGTCGTAGTTCGGGTCTTTCGACTATCTTTAGTCGTCGACCCTACTGCTTTAGGAAGGTCGCCCTAAGATTTGACTATTTTCGGGAAGTCACCCTATGGTTTGACTATTTTTGGGAAGTCACCCTATGATCTGACTATTTTGGGAAGTCGCCCTATGGTTTGACTATTTTGGGGAAGTCGCCCTATGGTTTGACTATTTTTGGGAAGTCGCCCTGTAATCTGACTGTTTTTGGGAAGTCGCCCTATGGTTTGACTATTTTTGGGAAGTCACCCTATGGTTTGACTATTTTTGGGAAGTCGCCCTGTGGTTTGACTATTTTTGGGAAGTCACCCTATGGTTTGACTATTTTTGGGAAGTCGCCCTGTAATCTGACTGTTTTTGGGAAGTCGCCCTATGGTTTGACTATTTTTGGGAAGTCACCCTGTAATCTGACTATTTTTGGGAAGTCACCCTAAGATCTGACTATTTTTGGGAAGTCACCCTATGGTTTGACTATTTTTGGGAAGTCGCCCTGTGGTTTGACTATTTTTGGGAAGTCGCCCTATGGTTTGACTATTTTTTGGGAAGTCACCCTAAGGTTTTGACTGTTTTTGGGAAGTCACCCTGTAATCTGACTGTTTTTGGGAAGTCGCCCTATGGTTTGACTATTTTTGGGAAGTCACCCTGTGATCTGACTGTTTTGGGGAAGTCACCCTAAGGTTTTGACTGTTTTGGGGAAGTCGCCCTAAGGTTTGATGATAATGTTCTTTTAGAAAAGTAGTTGACTAAGATATGCTTTCATACCTGTGCTGTGCTTACCTCTAGCTGCCGGAAGGACTGAGGCTTCAGCTGATGAAGAGTTGTTAGGTTGCCGTTCGTGGGACGGTTTCTGCCGACGATTTGCTGTCTTTGGAGGCATTTTGACCTGAAGGAGGAGTCTGGTTGAGTCTGTATCTTGCTGGTGATCGTTAACCTTGTAGAGTTTGTTGAGCTTGTCTTCACATTGGGACTTTTTGCTTTTGAGAATTTGGTGTCTCTGACCGCATTGTATTTGAGAATTTGGCGTCTCTGACCGATTTGTATTTGAGAACTTGGCGTCTCCGACCGATTTGTATTTTGAGAACTTGGCATCTCTGACCGAATTGTATTTTGAGAACTTGGCATCTCTGACCGAATTGTATTTGAGAACTTGGCGTCTCTGACCGAACTGTATTTGAGAACTTGGCGTCTCTGACCGAATTGTATTTGAGAACTTGGCGTCTCTGACCGAACTGTATTTGAGAACTTGGCGTCTCTGACCGATTTGTATTTGAGAACTTGGCGTCTCTGACCGAACTGTATTTGAGAACTTGGCGTCTCTGACCGAACTGTATTTGAGAACTTGGCGTCTCTGACCGATTTGTATTTGAGAACTTGGCGTCTCTGACCGAACTGTATTTGAGAACTTGGCGTCTCTGACCGATTTGTATTTTGAGAACTTGGCGTCTCTGACCGAGCGGTAGACACTGGAGGTGGTCTTCATTGGGGGCTGTTTTCATCCATTTGTGGACATTGGAGGTCGTCTTTAGCAAGTTGCAGACGCCGGAGCTTGTCTTTGCCAAACTGTAGATGCTGGAGGCTGTCTTCATCCATTTGTGGACATTGGAGGTCGTCTTTGGTGAAGATCATCCTTGTCGAAAAGGGGGATTTGATTTCACGTTTGAATTCCTGCATTCGTTAGTGAAGAGGAAGATGCATATATGACATTCATGATGACAGATGCATGCCTAGAGCTAAAAATGATTGTGAGAGTATCATTCATATGTTCGCGAGATGATGCATTTACTTGCTTTTGAAGGTGCACTTAGCCTAAGCTTTTGGCAGGGAAGTTATGATCTTCAATCACTTAGGATTTTTCCTATTGATTCAAGTTTTGTGCATGCTACATGAGCCCTTGGGAGATTTTTGTGGGGATGCATGGTGATGTATGTGTCTGGAGACTGTTTGGAACAGATTTTGAGCATGTGGGGGATGAGAACCCTTGATCGCGATTTAAACGGCGGTTGTTGGTGAGGTTTTGTCGCCGGTATCACATGGACCTCAATTTTGATGAGATTGGATTCGGATCCCGGGTCTTGGTTGTGATTTCTCTCTCAATCTTGGTCATTTGAAGCCGATGCCGAGGCTCTAGGGCACGTTGATATGAGTGAAGCTTCTTTCATTTGGGTGAGCTGTGACCTCGGCCGAAACCTTATCAGGAGAATGATTTGATGGAATTGCTAATGCGGAGAAACCACGATCTTGAATTCCGATGCTACGGGAGAGGCTGCCGTGTACCAAGTTACGAAGGCGAAATTCTTTCTTGATAAAATTCGGGTCCAAAAGACCGTCTTGACAAAGCCCCGGATCCCGAGTAGGCAAAGCCCGGATTTTGAAGAAGTGACTTGGCGAATCTATCTCGTAGTGAAGAACGCAATGTGGACCCAAGGATGACTATGGAAGCCCCGGCTTGAAGAGCCGATACAGAGAACTGGGAGAACCGCTTAGCAAGCCCCGACGTGAAGAAATTCAGAGCAGTCTTATTGCAGACAGAGTCATTATGTGGCCGAGGGGGTACCCATCTTTTCAAATCTTAGTCAACCAGTCACTGGACAAGACTCAGAAACGTTTACGTGCAGGGGCACATCTTTCGAAAAGTGGGAATGAATCCCGATTTTGTGTATACACACTCGCTTTAGGTTTGACTCTTTTGAGAGAGTATAAGCATCACAAGGTGTGGAAAAGTGTATGGAAGCCCCTGCTGACAGAAAGACAGTGTTTGGCTCTATTTTCCTATGATATAGAAAGAGAAGACTTGTCGAGACACTTGAAAACTTGTCTTATTCATGATGATCACAAAGCTGCTTAAAACCCTTTGTTAATGTTCGGGTTATTAAATCCCTAAATATGATATGAACAAATATTTTGATTAATCATAAGGAGAAAACCAACTGATATCGAGAATCAAGCTCGGAAGGGTGGAAAGTGTATAGGGACGATCCTTGATGAGACCGGGGTTTTTTTTTTTTTTTTTTTTTTTTTTTTTTTTTTTTTTTTTTTTTTTGAGATTTGTTTATGATTTCGACCGACCATTTCGATTGCCTACGTTCCCTCCATTATGAAGAGCTCAGTCGCCGTAGTTCGGGCCTATCCCGAATGAAAAGAGAATGGATGTTGAAATTCGAGGGTCCGAGGACCTTTGGGGATTTTGAGGATTTGGAGGATTGAATAACATATCCCCTTAGAGTGTCCATGAAAGACACGGATGCGAAGCTTGATGGGACATCCACGGCAAGTGTCTGTGAGGAGAAATGAAATATGCTCACATGAAGGGAAGGGTTGAATTTGCACAATCTTTGATTGGTAATTTTGAACCAAAATGGATTAGATTCCAATTTAAGCAAGCAATGAAGCATTAATTTGATCCTGACATCGAGGATATTAGAATGAAACTGCTATCCGGTAGGGACTGTAGTTGGGTTTCCGGGCTTCGATCGGCTATCGGGTGATTTGGGAGATTATGACCTCTTGAGATGAGAGGTCGGCTAGGCCTTTTACTGACTGAACCTCTAAAGATGAGAGGTTGGCTCATGGGATGTGTTTGGGAAATCTATGGCAGGGAAGATTGATTGCCTCTAAGAGTGAGAGGTCAAATTTTGACTTTGGCCAAAGGCGATGGTAATGGGAATATCCTCTAAAAGCGAGAGGATGGCTTGGGATTGGTCGCGGAAATGGGAATATCCTCTAAAATAGAGAGGATGGCTTGGGATTGATTTATGGTAATGGGAATATCCTCTAAAATCGAGAGGATGGCTTAGGATTGATTTAAGGTAATGGTGAGAGGAAGTCCAAGCTATCGAGAACCTTTTGCGAACTTGCGAGAATTCGGGCTCCTTTTTGATCATTGGAGAGCTTCTTGAGAAGTCGGGGACTCTTGTTGAATTGTGAGGATCGACGGTCCTTCTCTTTTTTTTTTTTTTTTTTTTTTTTTTTTTTTTTTTTTAAGCTCTTGCTTGAACTTTTCTATTTCTTTCTTTTTTTTTTTTTTTTTGCTTGAACTTTTCTCTTTCCCTTTTTTTTTTAAGGCCTCCCGAGACGTTGAGGATTCTTGTCGAATTGTGAGGATTTAAAATCCTTCTTTTGATAACTTGGAAGGCCTCCTGAGAAGTTGAGGATTATCTTTGTCCTTCCCTCATGGCTTGAGATATTTTGCGCATCGCCGACTCTCGAAGCTAACTTCTTGGTCTTGCTTGGACTTCTCTCAATAAGGATCAAAGGTGATGGCTAAACAGGGTTTCAAATCATGCCGATCTTGAAATGAAAGGGTAGTGTTTAGTGAGGGTGAGATAATGGCTTTCCTATGGGTGAAAGGCTTCAACCGCAATCCTAGGATGACCTAAACGAGATTAAGTCTTCATTGCTTGCTTAAGCTTTATATGAGAAAAGATCCATGCAAATTCATCGAGCAACGAGATGATGATGATGAAAGGGATGTGAGCATATGAGATGCAAGATGGGGAGTTGGTAAGCCCCAATTTGGGAAGGATATCAATTGATTTTCTCACTCCGATTAGTTTAAATATTAATCATTTTCGAAGAATTAGTGGTTGAGCAGCGCAAGTGATCATTTTGGATAAAACCATTTCAATTAAGTGTAACGTGGGTGCGCAAGTGATGTCTCGAGTCTAGCAAGAAAAGAAAAAAGACTTATATTAAAAATTAGACACTTAACCACTATGTCCAAAATGGACTACAACGACAAATGTCCAGGAAGGACTTAGGTGAAAGAAAAGTACTAGAACCTACGAAGGTTGACTCAAAAGACTATTTTAAAGATAGGTAGCCCCCAGTCTAGCCGCTCTTTGCTGTTGAACCATGCATCTATTCTTCGACGCTGGAGACGGGAGCTATTGCAGACCTTTCCATCAGGATTTCCTTGGCAACTTTTTGCTCAATCCAACCATCTTCATTGCCTGCGATGACTGGTTCATTGACCTTGCAAAGGGACGAGTCAAACTCCATTGTGCCCACAAGGCTTGATCCACCAAACTCGATCATGTTGACACTCATGTTGTTAGGGAGCGGGTTATTGATAGTATTAGGTCCTTCAGGCATCTCTAACCTCCCTTGCTCAATCAACCCTTGGATGGCCTTTTTCAGGGGGACGCAATCATCCGTCAGGTGCCCATGGTGCTGATGAAAGGCACAATGCTTGGAAGTATCCAAAGGAGCGTTGGAGTTTCTAGGGCGATAATTTTCCAAAGGCCGGAGCAAACCTTCTCTCACCAAACCTCTGAAGATATCACTCAAAGGCATCCCAAAGTTTCTCAAGTCTTGGAGCCGGGATCTCGGATGCATCAGGCTTCTTGGGAACAAAGGAAGTGGCATTGTTACAGCCCCGTCCCGCGTAGCCGATCGCCTCTTTGCCTTTAGCGAAAGTGAGAGTAGTTTTGGAGGGAGGAGCCCGATATCCGTAGGCAGTGCAGCCGGCCGATTGTAAGCCTTTTCAAACTTAGCCCCGGAATTAACCATTGCACGCAAGTCGGCGTAGGGAAGTGGCCGAGGGAAGCTCTCAAATGCGGCTTTAAGCATGACCGAAAGATGTCTAACTCGCTCCTCGTCAGAGGGAGGAATGGCCATTTCACCGAGCTTTAAGTTCCATCTCTTATAGAAATCCCCAATATTCTCATTAGTGGCGCCGCATCGTTGTTTGCGAGTCAACTCTGTTTGTCTCCCACTCTAAGTTGGCTTTATACTTATACGTGAAAGTACCGGTAATTTGTTCCCAAGTAGCCCTAGCTTCAGCCGCAATCGGAAAAACCATTTCAAAGCCCCCGACTTCAAAGAGAGACTAAAGTAATCGGCCAACCGCTGGTTTGTGCATCCCTTAGCCTTCATTGCCAAAGTATAGGTGTCCAAGTGAGTTTTAGGGCATGCACTCCGTCAAACAATTCCAGAATGGGCATCACAAACTTGTGAGGCGGGGGACAATCGAGTCGGGATCTCGTAGGCCGAAGAGCAAGTGTTCTTTTTGGCGATCAATTCAAGAACTGTGCTTTCATTTCCTTGTGTTGCTCCATAAACCAAGCCAATTGGGGATCCAAAGGTGGAGCGGGAATTCCCGAGCCGATATTTGAGCCAGGAAGAGGACTAGCCGTTGGTGGTGCATTGGTGGAAGGAATACCATACTCCGGGGCATAGGTGAAAACCTGTCCTTGGCCCAAATTACCCCGGGGAGTGTAGGTAGGAGCTTGGGCAAAGGGATAGAACCCAAATGACTTGCCGTTGGCTTCCAACCGGCAGAGAAGATGGAGGCAGATCTCGAGGTAGCCGATGGCTTGGATTTCCGGAGTGAGGCCCATAAGTAGGCTTAAGTGCGGGCCGCCGTCCCCGGTTGTTGAATTGCATGGCCGGTTGTGGCAAGGATGCATAACCGAGAGGATCTTGTGGTCTGGTGATTCCGATGAAACGGGGATGGGGGCTTGGTAACCCGTTGAACCCCGAGTGAGAAATGGGTTTGCGGAAGCCGTATGAGGAGCAACCGAGCTAGCATCATTCGAGGAGGGGCTCCCGACTGTTTCCCCCGAACCAAACTGTGGTGGCATTCCAAACCGTTGCTGCGAAAGTCCGGATTGATTGGTCCCAAACCGAGGCGGGATCCCAATTTGCCGTGGCATTCCGGGTATCCCCAACCATGGGAAGGCATTTCGCATCGACTTTGTCCCCACCGAGGCATTGCGAACCGGCTCGTCCGTCAGCCGCATGGATCCAAGTGGTCTCAGCTGGGGAGCCGGGCGACCTAGGGATCGAGGAGCATGGGCTGCGGTGGTAGTACCGTGGGAGGCCGGTGGTGGCATCCTGGAGTAGTCGGGTTGACCAAGAGCGGGATTGTGGTCTTCCTCTTCTTCCACAAAGTGAAGGTGCCATCCGGGTTGAGACCGGCGGCCAATCCATGGCTTTTGATAGCCTCCATAAGGCTGTTCAACCGTGCTTCCCGGCGCACTCTCATCCGTTCGGCTAGCCGATTCCACCGTTGTTCTGTCGAGGAGTCCCGGGAGGCGGAGTGACGTTGTCCCCATCGTTACCGGTTGATGCGGACATTCTAAAATTCGGAGTCGGAATAGACGGTGAAGCCGATGATGCGCTTGACTCTTCCCAACCGATTAAACGGTGACCGGTGCCCGAACCCAACCTTTGTGCGGAGTCGCGGGGGAAAGACACGAGGGTTCGATGTCCGGGAATGGAAGGAGGGTAGGTGTTTGGGCTTTTGGCTCATGCAACATGCGATTATTTGTTCATGTTTACTTAAAACATGTTTTATTAACCTAATCGGTTGGAAAAGATTGCTCTTCTTTTTCGCAAACTACTCGATTCCCGGATCGGTGGGCCCCGTCACTACGTCTATAAGCCCCTCGTATTCCACCTCGTATTTCGACCTCCCGGGGTGGACAGCCCGGGCGAGGGTCCTATAGGGCAAGCGGGTCCCACCGACCGAAAGAAAACGATCCTAAAAGTCCGCGGGTAATCGAGTCTTAACGAGCATTCAATGTAAATTACGGACAAAGCCGACGTCAAAAGTCAAGATCATGTCCGAGGAGCTCGACGAAAAGTCGGCATGATTTGGACCGATAAGCGTCCACAATTGATCTTGACTTGTCGTCGGTTAAGCCGTAATTAGGCATGGAATATTCATTAATCCTTGATGACTCGGTGTCAATGCCGGGAGTCGTGTGTATAATTTGTGCCGCCGAGCCGAAGTCAAGGCGCCGATCAATATCTTGGTCAAAGTCTGCGGCGGAAAACCGGCGTAACTTCGACCGATTAGGGTCCCCGAAAGACATTGAGTCGGTATGCCGACAAAGGCTTGAAAGGAAAGGTCTATACACGTACAGGCATGACACTGCACGGACTAAAAACCAACCGGGTCTCGGACAAAGTGTGTCACGGACAAGTGCATGGTCGACACGAGGCTCCATGGGATGTTTGGGTAGTCCTGTGCTCATCCGAGAGGCGTAATAAGACCAAACGGACCGCGACAAGGATTTCCCCGGGTTAGGGACGTAGTGTGCATGTACGGTCACGTGCGCGTAGTGTGCAAGCGATCTATCTTCTTTTACGAGTAAAATAGAGATTTTTTTATGTGTCTTAAAAAGCATGATGCATGATTTTTTTTTGGAAATTTTCTTTTTTTGAAAAATCTTTTTTTTTTGAAAATTTAGTGAACACATAAGCACGAGAATTCCAACAGTTAGGGACATTATTCCGACAGTCAAAATTTTGACTTTTCCGAGGCGGCCAAAAACAAACACGAAAACTGTGCAAAAATCAACACACACAAAGCAAAGGATTTTCAAATGTTGAGACGGAAGCTTGACCCTCAAAAGCTTTTCTTTTTTTTTTGAAAATAATGATACCGGTACGTGGGATTGTTAGACCACAATTTATCCCGACTCGTGTTAGGAGGCGATAACGGGAAGTTTAATGGTTTCCACCAATATACCAAATATCATTTTTTTTTAGAAAAAGCTTATTTGTCCCCAGCGGAGTCGCCACTGTGATGTACCCGATTTTTGAAATCAAACGGAGTCGCCACGCCATTTTTATTTTAAGGGCCAAAACTTTGAAAAATGCCCGGAATCAAGAGATTCGAGTTCGGAGGTCACGTTACGCGCCGGGAAGGACGTTAGTGTGCACCCGGAACGCCTCGTAAAAACGAGTCTTCCAAACATTCAAAATCCTTTGTTGTGTGTGTGTGTGTGTGTGTGTGTTTTGACCAAAATAATTTGAAACTGGGAAAAGTGAAAATTGGGATCTCTTTTTAAGACATTAAACTGATCCCATGATTTTTTGGAGAATTTTTGGGTTGAGTCTTGGCACTCAAAAGCTTTTTGGATTTGAAAAGCAATTCTGCCAGAATGAAAGAAGGCAGTTGACCCTTGACTTTGAAATGGACTTAAAGGCTTCAAAACCTCAGAATCTGGGGAAAGTCCGAGAATGAAAGTTTCTTAAAACACCCTAAATAGGGTTTCTACAAAGAAACTTTCCATTTTGGAAGTAATTTGAGGGGTCAAAACCTTCTGGAAATCTCAGATGTGAAATCTGGATTTCCAGAAGCTGATGAACTGGCCTCTAAAAGAAAAATTGAAAAAAGGAGTTTTACTTACTCAAAAAATAAAATAAAATTATGTCTGGAAAGATCTGGATGTTGGCTACAAAAAGTGTTTTGTAGTCAACACCCAATTCCAAGTTTTACTGGGTCCAAAAAATAATAAAATGGACTGAGGTCTCAGAACAATGCTACTGGACAGCAAGATGTTCTTGAGGGAAAATGTGATTTTTGGGGGATTTGCATCTATGTTCACCCCATTTTCATCCCTAGACTTGATACCACTACATTTTATTGAGTGGTTATCATATTCAAGTCATCCTTGGGGAATTTATGGGGTTTAAACATGTCCTTTGCAAAGGGAAAGGGGATATTTTGTAGAAATGAAATTAAAGAGAAAAAATCAATTTAGAGATTTAAAATATAGACCATTTGAGATGGTCATTCATGAAGATGAACTTCAAGATGACCATCTTGGGTCAAAACTCAAGTTAAACTAAACATCAAGTAGATCCAAGTAAGAAGAACAAGATGAACAAGAAGTCAAAAGTGAATTTTAGGGTTTTGAGAAGGAGGGCTTTACCAATGGTGACACCCTATCTTCCTAGGCTTGGAATTTGACTTGAGGAGTATCAAGATTTGGTGTTTGGCTTGAGGAGTATCAAGGTTTGGTGTTTGGCTTGAGGTATCAAGGTTTGGTGTTTGTATTTGTGTTTGGAATGAGATTGGGAAAGATTCAAGAGAAAATAGTGGCAATCTAGAGATTCCCACTGTTTTCTCTCTATATTTCGCCGTAACTTCGTTGTGATCAAAATGTGTTGTGTAAACCGAGAGAGGAGGGTTCAATTTATAACCCCCTGTGAGAGTCAAACATATCCGCGCGGACAAGGTTGGTCGCGTGCAATCGTTCATTAATTACAGCTTCAGGCTTTGGACAGGAAGAATAATCTTTTCAAAATTCAAATTAATCAGCCAGTTTTTGTTCCAGCCATTTCTATTTAGGGTTTTTCTTATTTCTTTTGCTTTTTTGATTCCTTTTCTTGGTTTATCTTTTTTTGGCAATCCCTAATCTACCCTTACTTGGTTAGAAATGTTAGGAATGTTAGGAATTGTTAGAAATGTTATAACTTTCGTTAATTTTCTAACGAAAATGCTAACAAGCTCAAATTGGAGCACTTACACTCTGTGACTCCAATAGTTAATGGAAAAGCATGGACAGTAGTCAAGGAGAAAGTTTAAGGTGTCATCCGTAGCTCCCCCGTGGAAGCTAGGTAAGAGATTGACATATTTCCCCTTTAACTCATAACTTCTTGCCGCCGGTGATAACATAATACAAGATGAGTCGGCATCAATTTTAGAACGAAAATAGTCTTTCATGTGGCGAATATTCACTTCTTCGCCCATGTTTATTCCTTTTTCTTCTACCCCGGTGGTAGAAGTTTCAGGGGGACTGCCCCTTACAAACTTGTTGTTTCTCAAAGAAACCAATTCGGGGTTCAATGATCTATGACCAAGCATACACTGTTCAAAATTAAATTGAAGATTGCAAATAAATCCCCGGTAACAGTGCCAAAAACTTGATGGGGAAAAATCCCACTTGTTATAAAAATACCTCTCAAGTGCACGAGTTATCGTAGTAATAATATGCACTTCGCAAGTGTCGAATTAACAGGGATTTGTGAATCAACAATTTGACTTTCAACAGTAAAAAACAATTAAAATAAGGGGATTTGGATTTAATTATTTTTCCTACTTAAAACAAGAAATAGACAAAGCAATTAAAATTTACCGAATACCAAGGAATAAGGATCTAGGGAATGGGATTCATGTATATTGCACCAATATGCCAATCAATAATACAATCAATCATAGTTGGGGGTTCATCCTCTTTTTAGTAAAATTGGGCGTTCACACGTCCATAATTTAGTATTATACAAATTCCAATTAATATTCAGAACCCATTAACCCTATGATTAATAACCTATAATTTTGGTTTGCAATCACTTGTCAAAACCTTGATTATATTCATTCAAAAGTTTGACTTGGATGGATCAAACAATCACTTGTTGATCACACACACAAATTTAGCTTAAAAACCAATCACATCTACACATGTGATTGTAGTTTAGAAAACATAGATGAAGAACACTTTTGATAAACCCAACATTTGATTGATTACAAGATTAATTAAGATATAAGGGATTGATATACATTGCCTCCATTCCGTAGAACAAGAAATTTATCCACGCATGTTCATGAATAATATCAATAAACCTTCAATAAATTGAATAAATCTTCAAAGGAATTCTTGAATAAAACCTTGTAGATCTTGTTTACAACTAAAGAATTATTTTAAGAGAAGGGAAATAGATCTAAAAATATGGCTAGAGGTCTTCTATATATACTAGGGTGAGAGAGAAGGGTCAAAAATTAGGAAACTAGGGCCAAAAATCAAGTCTGAATAGGATTCTGCTGATCTGCCACGTAATAGTTTGCAACGGAATTTTGTGATGAAATGGTGGGGGCGGCCGCTCCCCTTCCTTGGGGGCGACTGCACCCAATTTCCAGAAACATTCTATCTTTTTGGAGAAGGCTCTCCTCTCCCACAGGTGCGTGCGCTTCCGTGCATTGTCGACTTATACATTCCTCAGCGAACTTTCGGAGGTCATAATTTCTTCATACGGACTCTGATTGAAAAACTTGGCATATATGGTTGGCAAGCTCTCGAAGAGTACTATCCAATGGTACTGAATGCTCAGGTAGTCTTCAACTTTGTCCTTCTGGAATTTCTATTCTTTCCTCCTTTGCCTCTTCATTCTTGATTGTTCCTTTTCGAATTCTTTTAGATCATGTTCCGAGACTTTATTCTTCCATTCCCTTTACTTATAAACACTCTAAAAATCCATCAAATAACCCAAGGTTGAGCGCAAAATAGGTCTAAAGATGTATCCTATGTATGGGTGAAAACACATCCATCACAACTGGTAAGTCCCTTCTCTGATAATCTTTGCCACCTGAAAAGGACCATCCCATTTCTCGTCAAGCTTATAGAATCCCATCTTTGGTCCAGTTGCTTCCATGCTCCTCAGGACCCAATCTCCCACACTTAATGACCTCTTGTTGACCCTTTTATCGTCCCGAGCTTTCATTCTCTGCTTGTAATTAATCATCCTCATTCACGCACTCATCCTTTTCTCATCACATAAATCAAGATCATTGCAACACCTTTGTGCATTTTTGACCTCATCATAATAGGTGACCCTGTATGTAGGCAAAGCCATCTCTGCTGGGGCCATTTCTTCTGACCCATATGTGAGCACAAAAGTCATTTCTCTTGTTGAACCTTTCACATTTGTCCTTACATAGCACAAAGCAGTTGACAGCTCGTCCAACCATGCTCCGCCCCTTTTGTCCATATTTTTGCTTAATGAGGCAATTATATGCTTGTTTGCCGCCTCTGCCTGACCATTGCACTGGCCTATAAACTGTCGATTTCCAGTGTTTGATATTCAATTTCGTGCATTCCACTGAAAATTTCCTCCTAAACTGAGTCCCATGATCTGAAATGATTGCCCTAGGGAGCCTATATCTGCACCATATATTCTCTTGGACAAACTTGATCACATTATCCTCTGTGATTGTCGCCAATGCCTCTTCCTCTATCCACTTGGTGAAGTAATCAACTGCTACCACCACATACTGACATCCGCCTCTAGCCTTAGGAAAGGGCCCAATCAAGTCAATTCCCCACATGTCGAAGGGTCATGTCACCACAATTGGGGTTTGATCTGTTGCCGATAATCTGGGGATATTTGCATGCCTCTGGCACTTGTCGCATTTTCTCACATAATTTTCTGCATCTCGCCTCAACATTGGCCAATAATACCCATGAAACAAAAATTTATTAGCCAGAGTTCTCGCCCCTGGGTGTCCTCCACAAATTCCTTCATAAATTTCATACAAAACCTTGTCCACCAAGCTGGGCACAATGCACCTCATCAATGTCTTAGAAAACGATCTTCTGTAAAGAATTCCATCCTAAATAGTGAATCTTGGTGAAGTCTTCTTGGTCAATTTAGCTTTATCTTCATCAAGTGGCAAATCCCCAGTCTCTAGAAACTCCTTCATCTCACTTACCCGACTTTTCTCTTGCTCCTCTATTTCCATTATTACTGGCTTGCTTATTGCCGACATTTTCAAACACTCTATAGCCACTCCTTTAGACAAGTTTTGGATATCGCTTCTCGCAGCCTTGCTTAGAGTGTCAGCCCTTACATTTTCCGATCTATCAATCTCCACCAACTCCCAAAATTCAAAGATCTTCAACATATTCTAGGCCATGTCGCAATATTTGACCAACACTGGATGAAGTACTCCATATTCCCCCTTTACCTGATTCACTATTAGTTAGGAGTCTAAGTGAATGACTATCTTCGTGAGGCCTATATCCCTGGCTGAAATTACCTGATCCGGATGCGGACGGCTTCTCACGTTTTTGAAAATGTAGAGTCGCCACGCCGTTTTGATTATGACCAAAACATTGAGAAAAGGCTTTTTGTTTGTATGATGAGATTTTGAGTTCGGAGGTCAGGTTATGCCTCAGGAAGAGAATTTTGAGCTCACCCGAGTTGCCTCATTTTCATGAGTCTTTCTGTACCCTTTTCTTTGAAAGGTGTGTGTGTGTGTGTGTGTTTTAGAAAATAAAATGCATTTGATAATAAATAAATGTCTACATTGTAAACGATGTGTTTAAACAGAAATATTTAAATAACTTTGAAATGAAAGCAGTTATTTAAAGTTCGTAAGGAGATCTTACCAATGTTGATTTGTGTTTATCTTCCTCGGGGGAATGTGGTTGGTTTGGGATGGTTTAAAGAGGAGATCAATTATGTATTCACTCGGGCAGAACCTCCCCTAATTAGCTCTCATTTCACACTCGTTTGGACTCGCAGGTTTGGACCGGTTTGAGCCGATTGGGTGTTTGGAGTTTGGTTGGGGATGAATAGTATTTGTGGGACGTCGGAGAGTCGATCGGGATGGATCAGGATTTGCCTTGGGAGGGATTCAGAGCGCCTTGGGATGGATCGGGAGCACCTCGGGATGGCTTGGGGGCCTCGGGAAGGACCGGAAGGGGCCGAAACGGCTTAGAATTGTGCCTGAAGGTTTGGAGAAGAGAAGGTGTGTTTGAAAAGAGAGGGGGAGCCCTCTATTTATAGGACTCAAAAAATTGCAAAAGTGTCCGTATGGACATGTATGCAATTACAATTTTTTGGTTTTTCCTGTATTTCAGGGAATATTATGGATTTTGTGGAGATTTTTGCAATGATTTTGGCGTGTTGACATAAGTGTCCGTACGGACACATCTTGCATGCAAACGTTTCTGTACGTACATCCTTATTTGGATAGTACTCGTCGAGAGCTTTCCAACCATATATGGCACGTCTCAATCGGAGTCCGTATGAAGAAGTTATGACCTCCGAAAGTTCGCCCTTGGTATTTTTCGTATGCTCGGATGGAGAGCGGACCGGATTGGGGTACTTACAAAAGCTCCTCGGCGACGTCACTTACGAAGGAAGTGGGGTCGTCGATAAAAATAAGAATCCCGATCTGGATTGCTCGTCAGGAGGGAAGAGATAAGTGACCAGGTTGGTCAGATGGCTGGACCCTTTGATAGGATTCCTACGAATCCCTGAGTGGGAATCAAGCCAATCGTAGTTCGTGTGGGGGCAATTCGTAGGGGCCTCAACCTGTGAGGAACTATTTGTAGGCGTTCGTCCTGAGTTGAGACTTAGTTCAGGAGTATGAACTAGAATTGGGATTTAGTTCAAGAGTATGAACCTAAGTTGGGACTTAGTTCAGTAGTATGAACTAGAATTGGGACATAGATTAGGAGTATGAACTAAAATTGGGACTTAGTTCAGGAGTATGAACTAAAATTGGGACTTAGTTTAGGAGTATAAACTAAAATTGGGACTTAGTTCAGGAGCATGAATAAGAATTGGGACTTAGTTCAGGAGTATGAACTAGAATTGGGACTTAGTTCAGGAGTATGAACTAGAATTGGGACTTAGTTCAGGAGTATGAACTAAAATTGGGACTTAGTTCAGGAGTATGAACTAGAATTGGGACTTAGTTCAGGAGTATGAACTAGAATTGGGACTTAGAAATTCTTTAAGGACGCGTGGCGCCTCTAACCGAGTTGTTGAAATGTTTTGAGGATGTGTGGCGCCTCTGACCGATTTGTTGAAATGTTTGATGACGTGTGGCGCCTCTGACCGAGTTGTTGAAATGTTTTAGGACGTGTGGTGCCTCTGACCGAGTTGTTGAAATGTTTGAGGACGTGTGGCACCTCTGATCGATTTATTGAAATGTTTGAGGACGTGTGGCCCCTCTGATCGAGTTGTTGAAATGTTTGAGGACGTGTGGCGCCTCTGAACGAGTTATTGAAATGTTTGAGGACGTGTGGCGCCTCTGACCGATTTGTTGAAATGTTTGTGGACGTGTGGCTCCTCTGACCGATTTGTTTGAAATATTTGAGGACGTGTGGTGCCTCTGATCGAGTTGTTGAAATGTTTGAGGACATATGGCGCCTCTGACCGATTTATTTGAAATATTGGAGGATGTGTGGCGCCTCTGACCGATTTATTTGAAATATTGGAGGACGTGTGGCGCCTCTAACCGAGTTTTTGAAATGTTTGAGGATGTGTGGCGCCTCTGGCCGATTTTTTTGAAATATTTGAGGACGTGTGGCACCTCTGTCCGAGTTGTTGAAATGTTTGAGGATGTGTGATGCCTCTGACCAATTTGTTTGAAATATTTGAGGACGTGTGGCGCCTCTGACCGATTTGTTGAAATGTTTGAGGACGTGTGGCGCCTCTGACCGATTTGTTTGAAATATTTGAGGATGTGTGGTGCCTCTAACCGATTTATTGAAATGTTTGAGAACATGTGGCGCCTCTGACCGATTTATTTGAAATATTTGAGGACGTGTGGCGCCTCTGACGGATTATGAAAGGCATTTATGCCCTGAGTTGTGACTGTTTGAAGGCGTCTATACCTAAAGGAGACTGTTCGAAGGCGTCTAAACCTAAGTGTGAATGTTTGAAGGTATCTATACTTGAGTGTGACTGTTAGAAGGCATCTATACCTAAGTGTGATTGTTCGAAGGCGTCTATACCTAAGTGTGAGTGTTTGAAGGCGTTTATACCTGAGTGTGACTGTTCGAAGGCATCTATACCTGAGTGTGACTGTTCGAAGGCATCTATACCTAAGTGTGACTTAGTTCAGGAGTATGAACCTAAGTTGAGGCTTAGTTCAGGAGTATGAACCTAAGTTGAGGCTTAGTTCAAGAGTATGAACCTAAGTTGAGGCTTAGTTCAGGAGTATGAACCTAAGTTGAATTTGATGGCGTATTTTGTGGATCATGTATGGAACTTCGTTTATGGGAATTTTTAAAAAGGAAACATGTCGTGTTGGGATGGACCTTTTAGGTAGCATTTATTATTGCTATGTCTTACATTTGAAGTTTATTGACATACCTTTTTTGTGTTTACCTGCAGGAGGAGGCGCCTTTGTGAGGAGGAAGTTTCGAAGGATGGGGTGGTGCCTCTGGCTGAGGTAATAAGGACGTGGTGGCGCCTCTGGCTGAGATAATGAGGACGTTATGGCACCTCTGACTGAGTTAATGAGGACGTGGTGGCACCTCTGGCTGAAATGATGAGGACGCGGTGGCATCTCTCGCTAAAATGATGAGGACGTGGTGGCCCTCCGGTCGAGATAATGAGGATGTGGTGGCGCCCGCGAAATGATGAGGACGTGGTGGCGCCTCTGGCTGAGATTATGAGGACATGGTGGCGCCTCTGCTGAAATGATGAAGGCGTGCTGGCGCCTTTGTTGAGATGATGAGGACGTGGTGGCACCTCTGCCGAGATGATGAGGGCATGGTGGCGCCTCTGCTGAGATGATGAGGACGTCGTGGCGCTTCTGCTGAAATGATGAGGACGTGGTGGCGCCTCTGCGGAGATGATGAGGACGTGGTGGCGCCTCTGCTGAGATGATGAGGACGTGGTGGCGCCTCTGCTAAGATGATAAGGATGTGGTGGCGCCTCTGCTGAAATGATGAGGACGTGGTGGTGCCTCTGCTGAGATGATGAGGACGTGGTAGCGCCTTTGCTGAAATGATGAGGACGCCACAGGTATTGGCCATGAAGATGAGGGATGGCTCGTCTTCTTTTTCCTCCTTCGTTCTTACTTCTGCAGACTTCTCGGAGTATCTGGTCGAGGAAGGTGCTGAGCTCACCGAGGATGATGAGGTGGCAGGCGGAGGCGCCGAGATGTGAGAGTCTTTACCAAGCGGTGGTGTCGATGACTCAGAGTATGACTTTTTGTTTCTTTTCAATGCATGTTAGTGAGGAGAGCAACAAAATATATGTATTTATATGCACAATGTATTCACATGCAATGACTTCTTATATTTGCACCTTATTGGTGATAACTTAGGAGTTGTTTCTACTTCCCCTTTTTTATGTTTTGTGCATGTCGCATGATCTTGAAATGTTTGTGGTATATGGAGGCTGAGGCAGCTTTGGTAGGTTTTCTTCGAGCCGGTTGGGGTCAAACGGCTTGCTTGATTTCATGAGCGACGGCGGGAGTGATGTCTCCTGGGACGTGTTTGTTTTGTGCGTGATAGCCCTGTTTTCATGGTTAGCTCCCTTGGGATATGTCACAGCGCTTTGTTGGATGTGGTAGGCCACTGCCGAGCGGGTGAGATATCGTTCCTTTGGTTCTGGGGGAAACCTTCCACGGTATAGACCGTCTGGCGATGGGGGACCAATTCATGCGTGGAGGAAGCCCCACTTTGCTTGCCTTATGGTTGCGAGAGAGAGACTTCAAGCTATGCTTGTGCTTCCGACATCTTTTAGTCCGTGGACATTTGCTCAGCGACCCTTGGTCTTGGAGATGGATCAATCTGAATGGGAAAGGTGGATGGCTCGACTTGGCACGCATCACATCCGTTTGTGGGTTCCTCATTGGAGGATTGAGACTAGGAGGTCCTTTCGGGAAGGTTCCTATGTTATCCCAGGCAGCTTGGGATGAGGTAGGAGCCTTTACTGGATTGGAACAACGTTGCCACTATCAAGGTAGCTTCCTTTTCTATGGCAGACCCATCTGCTTTCATTTTCCTTCTGAGGATATGGAAGTATTCTACTTTTCCCCTGGGGTACTCCTTAGATGCAGGGAGAGTACCGTTTTTGACTACCTAGTACTTGAACTGGTATGAGCTGCATCTTGGGCTGACTCAAGTGATTCTAGGGAGCAAGCGCGAGGCAATTCTGGGGCAAGGTTGTCATTTCAGCTACCACCTTAGGAGTGTAGAAGCTTGGGTTAATCCTAAAGATATCACGGGAGTCACTTTGTTTTGACTACGAGACTAGAGTCGACAAATTGGTGGAGAGAGGTCTCCTTTTGCAGACTCGTAGGAAAGATATCCGACACGAGGCACGGACGAACGAAGCTCTGAGAGCGACTGGGTTTCTTGACCCGACTGGGAGGACTCCTGATCTAGGAAGGAGGGAGACAGAGCTAGTTCCCATGGAACGAAAGAAGACTCGATGGGGACGAGGGAAAAAAGGGAAGAATGGTGAAGGGACAAGCGCGAGTGGCTCAGAATGACCTTTTAAAACTCTAAGTATCCATTCATTGTCATTTGCAGACACATTAATTGTTAAATGTTTTAAGTTGTCTTTTAGCATGTTGTGAGTTTAAGAGTAGACCGTGCTTGAGCTCATCAAGATGTGTTTTAACTGTGATGATTTGTGATTTACTTTTAAATATTTTTCGAGACGCAAAATCTCTTGCTTGCTTCTTGTCTGAGCCTTGATGGCATCCAATTTTTGGATTTTTGTGTATGCTTTAGACCGAACCAATGAAGGTTGCCTACGTTCCCTTGAGGGGCCCAGGTCTTCGTAGTTCGACCTTCTTTTGTGAGAGAAGGGGAGACAGAGAAGGGGGAGAATGATGCAACCCTAATTTTGCCTAGACTGCCCTTTTAGGGTTTTCAATCTAGCTGGGTATGTTCTTCAACACCTTTGTATTTTTTTAATCAATCAGTCAACAAAAAATGTGAAAGAAATGACTTGTAATGTACACTCGCTAAGGCGTATATATTATTTTTTGAAAAGGTGGGAACGGGTCCCTTTTTGTGTGAATGCCTTATTTGGTGTAGGCACAAAAAACATGCTTTTGGGTTTGACTCTTTTGAGAGAGTATGAGCACTAAAAATCTTGTAAAAGTGTATGGAAGCCCTTGCTGACAGAAAATCAATGTTTCACTCTATTTTTCCTATTTTGTAGAAAAAAAAAAGGCTTGTCGAGACATCTGAAAACTTGATTTGTTCATAATGATCACATGTTTGCTTAAAACCCTTTGTTGATGTTCAGGTTATTCAACAATTAAACTTGATATGCTTGATTAATCATGAGGAGAAAGTCAACCGGTATCAAGGATCAAGTTGGATCAGGTGTGAGAGAAGGCTTGTGTATAAGAGAGGTCATTGGTGAGACCAAGTTTTGTGGATTTGTATATGTTTATGACCAGACCATTTCTGGTTGCCTATGTTCCCCTTAAGACAAGGAGCTCGGGTCGACGTAGTTCGGGGGGACCGTGTTTGGCTTTAGGGCAAAGGCATGAATATTTGTGTGACCTTTGGCGAAAAGGCTCGGACGAAAGGTTGGATGATGAGGCACTGGCCTTGAGGTGATTCATTGACAAGTCGTATTTGACGGCAGCTTCAATGATTCCATTGCTTCTTGATCGTTGCTCTCACGGAAAGAGAAGGAATTTGAATATAGCTTAAGGACTTATGGTACGCTTTTACCTTTGCCTTCCTCCATTGAGCTTCTGACTAGAGGTGCTGGGTCATTGACTCTTTTTTGTTCTTTTTCTTTTTTGAAGCCCCTGCTTGAACTTGCTTGATGCATATGAGGGGGAAGGAAAATCCCCTAGATTGTTATTGACATGAGAGCAATCATTTAACGATGTCGCTGCCGTCATTGACTTGGTCAAGGTGATGGTAGGTATGTGATTTTGGAAAGTGTATGGCTTGATGGAGGCCTTTGTGTGGGGTATGGTAAGGTGTATGGGGGAGCTATCGATTGACTTTCTCACACCAATTAATCAAAGCATTAATCATTTGGGGAATTATTTGTTGAGCAATGCAGGTGATCATATAGAGCAAAACCATTTCGTTAAATGTAATGTGGGGTGCAAAATAATGTCTCAAGTCTAGCAAGAAAAGAAACAAAACTCGCGTAATTAAAGACATAACTACAATGTCCGAGGAGGACTTGATTGAATGAGAAAAGTACTAGAACCTACGAGGTTTGACTGTATGTTTTTTTTAAAGAGTGTAGAGGGGGGAGAAGAAGACTCGATATTCTTTAGGCGAAGTACCGACGGAGAATTCTCTGATTTACGTCTCTGTAGGCTCTTCAGCAATCCCCAAATTCACTTTGGTCAAAACCTTCTCGGCAGCTTGGGTCTGGTTTTCCTCTCGTTTGACAACATGCTTAAAGATTTGTTTAAGGTATTGTTCATTAATGTGTCTGCGTCTTTATCAAGTGAATCATTATTAACTGTTCTTGATTTGTTAGTTAATCTATCATTTGTTAAAGTGGCAATGAGGGGATACTCAGAAAGGTCAAATTTTTTATTTAAATCGTAAGGGAATACATTGTTGGTTATGAACTCATAATCGTCCGGCGTAAGGCCATCAGATGACTCGAGAGACTCAAAATAAAAAACAACAGACTTTGGACCCTTTTTGAAGCAAGACTCTAAGACGCGAGGGGTTAGACCAAGCTTCTTTATCATTTCCTCCTGGCTGGCTGTGGGTCCGAAAAGGGTAGCCCAGTTCTTCTATGGCATTTTTTATGGGCTTGAGAGAGTACAGAGGACTCATCCATGACGAATGCTACAATGTTCACCCTATCGTTCCTGGGGAATGGATTTTTGTCTGCTTCACCAATGCCTCGAACACTTGGCTCAGAGGCATTTCGAGGTTGTCAAATTTCTGAAAATGATGCGGCCGAGGAGGATTGTTATTCCTTGGGGGCGCTTGGTCGTGATTTCCTTGGACTCCATTCTGGATGTAGTGGACTGCTTTGGTGGCTTCTTTTCCATTGCTTGGGACAGGAGTCGGACTTGACGGGGCTGCACGGTAGCTGTAGGAAGAAGCAGAAGTGGCTGCTATCTTTGTAGGCTTAACGTCTTTTCGAACTTGGTCCCGACATTAACCATGGCGCGAAGGTCGGGATAGAAATGGTGGCTAATCAGGGCCCTCAGAGATGGTTTGAGGCAGGAATGGAAGATATCCATTTGCATTCTTTGGAAAGCGGATCCATTATCTCGCTTAGTTTCCAGTTCCATCTTTTGTAAAATTCTCCCACCGGCTCGTCATCATTTTGTTCGGTGGCTTGAAGATCATGGCAGTAGGTTTCCCACTCAAGGTTGGCGCGATACTTCTCCTGGAAGATATCACTAATTTGATCCCAAGTGGAGCGATTTTCCGCTTTTACATTGAGGAACCACCTTAGTGCCGTGGATTTAAGGGAGTGTTGGAAGTGGTCCACCATTTGTTGAGGACTGGCCCCTTTGGCTCTCATACCTAAGACGTAGGTATCGATGTGAGTCTTTGGGCATTCTCTCCCATCAAACTTATCCATTTCCGCATTCTGAACTTGGGGGGGAGAGGAACCACCTTGCTCGGATCTGTGGGCATGAGCGAGTCTTTTCGAGAGTTGGCCAATTTCCCTTGCATATCCTTCATTTGTTCGACCAACTAAGCCATATGAGGATCAGTAGGCAGAGGCAGCCTGTCATTTTTTGGGATGGAGACCGAATATGGAGGTGAAAGTGTTGTCGGGAATGCTACTCGGGAATCTTGGGGAGGTAGTTGAGTGTATACCAACCCGCATCCTGGATTATTGAAATTGGATCCAAGGGCATGATTGCCCGGACCATGCTGGGTTGTGTTTGGGAGCTGAGGAAATGTCTCATTAGCCCCATAGGTATGCTGGTGGTATTGAGTTTGCGGCCCAGGGCCGAAAAACTGATTGTGCTGAGGTTGGAAGATCGGAGCTGCATGGCTGAGACTCAAATGGAGCTTTGAGCGGGAGCTACTTTGCATCACCGAATTTGTGGGCACCCCAACCCGGAACCTAACACGTGTCCCGAGCTGGAGAGTTCAAACTACGCAAGACCACCTGTAATTTTTTGAAAATATTTGACTTAACTTGAAAGGAAACTAAACTTTAAACTTAAAATTTAACTACTAACTTGGGGTCATCTCCACTTGGAGGAATAAGGGGTAAAACATTTAACTAACTTTAAACCAACTTAGTTACAACATTTACAAAAATTCAAGTCCCAAATAAACCTTTTCAAAAGTTGTTTTATAAACAAACTCCAACAAAGGAGTAATACTCAAAATACAACCCATCTAAACATAACGTACCCAACAACCCAAAAGACAAGTACAAACTCCACACTGTCCTCACTGGCCGGGTCCTCTGTCTCGTCCCGATCTAAAACATTAAAGGGAGAAGGGTGAGAATAAATCTCAATAAGCTATTATGAATGCACAATATGCCAAGCAATACAATACATACAAGGCGCATATAACACGTTTGGAAAGCTGTAAACACATTCCATTACCTTGGTTTACCTTTTCCCGTCTGACCAATAAGTCGTACAATATTGGAAGAGAAAACTCCACCAGAACCAATACCATATAACGGAGAGAGCTATTATGATAACTCCTCTCTTGTGAGCTTTGCTTAGGCATATTCACATCTTATAAGACCCGTTTTTCAGGGAACCATATAAGATACTAGCAACTCTGTAAGGCTTTTGGCTCAATACAGATGCTATAACCCCAATTTGTGGCCACAGAAGGGGACAATCACAGGTATAACGTAATCCGATCACATTAGGTCACACTTTCCATAATTGATCGTATTCCGTTATACCCCTAAACATCAGCTGATTTAACACAAGTTCAAGCACATAATAGTTACTTGAAATCAAATCCACACATTGGGATAACAATATATAACATGGTGCAATTACTCATGTTTATCAACATATAACATGGTACAATTACTCATGTTTAAACCTCACATAGTGTAACATATATCAACACTATTAAGTCACAATAATCCATCACATGGTATGCATACACATGCTAAATCCAATGATATCATGCAACATATAACTTAACAGTATTGAATAGCAACAATTCAACAACAGGGTATTAATACTCCTGTTCAAACCAATAATACAGTGCAACATTTATGTCATGCACTAAATAAACCAATATCCATGAATATTCAACTAATAAGGTACAATGTAAATCAAGTAAGTCCTGCATATTCACATAATATAATATACCTTCTCTTAAAGGTTCAATACTATTTTACCAAGTTTTGATCACTTTGGTGAAGTTCTGTAATGTCCATCAATTCTTTCTAACAATATTCAATTATTCACTTAATACTCTTTTGACAAGATATGATTTCTATAGATAGCTCATATATTGTACTAAACTAGGGTATCCCAATAGTTCAACTATAATCCTCACACTACTAGAAACAGGGTCATTACCGACGGACATTTACGGACGGAAAATTCTCATTTACCGACGGAAATTTATTTTAATTTACCGGGAATTTATTTTTTTAAAATTTCGTTTTGTCCGTCGGTAATTGGTGTAATCTGTCGGTATTTCCGTCGGTATTACCGTCGGACTCCGTCCGTCGGTAACAAAGCCATATATATACGCACGAATACTCCCCATTTTTAATTACGCTTCATTTTTATTACTTCGTTCCTTCCTCAGTGTGTTCGCGAACCTAACGCCAACGCCAAGCCGTCGCCGCCGACCTCGCCATCGCCGGTAAGTCCTCTTTCTCTCTCTCAATCGCTTTCTCTCTCTCACTCTATTTCTCTCTCTCACTTTCTCTCTCTCTCATCAGTAATTCCGGTGGAAAAAACACGCCGTCGCCGCCGTATCTTTCCATCGCCGTTTGCCGTCGCCGGTCGCCGGTACGTTCTCTCTCTCTCTCGCTTTCTCTCTCTCAATCGTTCTCTCTCTCACTCGATTTCTCTCTCTCACTCACTTTCTCTCTCACTCATCAGTCATCAGAAGTCGCCATTCCTCCTCACCCTCGGTCGCCGTTCATCGCCGTCACTCTCAGGTTTTGATTTGGTTTTGAATTGTTACTTGTTAATTTTTCGATAAATATAAAATATTTATCGTTAGTTAGTGAATATATTCATTATCCTAAAAAAATACGATATTGTTTATTGTGTGTTTGTGTATGTGCAATTAGAAATGTAGGGTTTGAGGTATTAAAAATGTATGTTTGTGTTATCAATTTGTCTTATGTGCGAGGGGCCTACGGATTAAACAAATGTTGAAATTGCACAAGGAGTTGGTTTTTATATGAACTTGCTGTTTGTTTATAGATATTAGGGATAATGGAATGGGAAATTATTTGAATAAGAGGCTCAGGAGCTTTGGTTATCCCTTATTTGAACTAATCTTATCACTCTGATTATTGATTGGTATTTGTGTGAATTTTCAAATATTTGAATGTTTGATGCTTGATTGGTCCTCCGATTTAGGTTGTTTGCATTTTCTAACTAGTTTATCAAGCTGGGTTTTGGAAGTGGCTCTTCATTATACCTAATTGGTAGTTAATTAGGCTTTAAATAGATTGAGGTACAACTCTATTTAAAATATAAATAAGATGAGAGCCTTTTTCACCCACAGCTATCAAAATTCGTCTTCTTTGATCAAGGAAGACGGAGTAAACAAGTTCATTACCGTTTGAGCAAAGGATTTTCTGTTTAATAAGAGTTTTCGGTTTCTTTGTCCTCTTTCTCTTTAAGGATCTCAAACATCACTTGAGATCCTTAGAGAGGAGGACAAATGGCCGAAAAATTCTTATTAAGGTAAAATACTTTACTCAAACGGCAATGAACTTGTTTGCTCTGTCTTTCTTGGTCTAAGATGAGATTGGGTTTTGATAGTTGTGGATGAGAACGACTCTTATCTTGTTTATAAATGTTAATTTAATTCATCATTGTAAAATTTCAAATTTTACAATAAAGAATTAATATTTCAAATTATTCACAATATTAATAATTTAAAAAATATGATAGATGTGTGTGTTAATTCATTATTGTAAAATTATGCATTTTACGGTAATGAATAAAAATTAATGTTACGACGTGACGTTGTGACGGTTGAAACACAAAAGCTTAGAAACCCGTTTAAGAATCTTTAACTTATCATGTTGAGGTCAACATGTAGTCATCGATTCTTAAATTGTCCGTGTGGACAGTCTTGAAATGCACGATTATATGATTTGTAAATATCATCATTGTCTATTAAAATTGCTTGAATAGTCGATAGTTGAGATATTTCGGTTGCATTAATCCTATTGTTCTCTGAGTGTATACTAGACATATATGGTTGATTACACACTGTCGATTCTAATCGATAGTGTTTGATTGACCTAGTCTACGTCGTGCACTTGGAGACCATGGGGTTATGCTGCCGAAATTTCTTGATTTTCGATTATAAAGCAAGTAGACAAGGTGATATTTGCAATTCATACGTGTATTTCGGGATGGGATAGAAGCCAACCCAATTCTAAACCTAATGGACATGAATTGTCCTTTCATCATAGGGAATGATATACTTTACAACAAAGAATTAAATATTAATATTCAAAATATTAATAATTAAAAAAATGTGATAGATGTGTGCGATAGAAGCCAACCCCAATTCTAAACCTAAAGAAACATGTCTTGTTGCTTTTAAGACTGTAATCCAAATTTAGGGAATTGTAATGCGTTAATTACATCTAAACTGCTAATACATTATGAAATGCAGGAGTTAATTATGTCTGGAGAAGATCGTAGTTGGATGGATAATCGTAGTAATCCCGCTAGAAGGGGTGTCAGACCTCAATTCTTAGAGGGTTTAGAACATTTCGTGGAGTTTGCTAGAGCGCATCCCCAGTGCATGCGTGGTGATAAGATTAGGTGTCCTTGTAAAAAGTGTAGGAATAGAAAATATCTGAGTGTTGGATGGGTAAAGAAACATGTTTTAGAGGCAGGGTTTGTTGATGGTTACAAGGTATGGGTAGCGCACGGGGAGCGTTATGTGGTTGAAACAAGTGTTCGCAATCATCCTACTGTATCAAGTGGTCCGACAAGGGAACCTGAACATTTGATTGATGAAGAGGAGCCGTCTGTCGGTTTGGATGATATGGTTCGAAATGCGGCTGGCCCAGAGTTTGATTGGAACCCTAATCCAACAGAGGCACCAAATCCTGTTGCAAAGAAGTTTATGGATTTAATGGACTCTGCAAATGAGAAAATTCATCCTGGTGCAAAGGCTACAGTGTTAGAGCAAGTGGCTGAGCTTCTAACTATCAAGGCCGATACAAATATGAGCCAAAGATACTTACGATCGTATAATGTCATGGGGACAACGGATGCTACCCGAAGAAAATAATATGGTTCACAATTTTTATGAGACGAAAAAGTTGGTGGGGCAGATCGGTCTTGGGTATGTTAAAATTGATGCTTGCAAGAATCAGTGCATGCTTTTTTATAAAGAAAATGAGGGCCTCGATTACACACTGAGTGTATACTAGACATATATGGTTGATTACACACTGTCGATTACACACTGTCGATTCTAATCGATAGTGTTTGATTGACCTAGTCTACGTCGTGCAATTGGAGACCATGGGGTTATGCTGCCAAAATTTCTTGATTTTCGATTATAAAGCAAGTAGACAAAGTGATATTTACAATTCATACGTGTATTTCGGGATGGGATAGAAGCCAACCCCACTACTATCATGTACAACCACTACCATGGGGTTATGCTGGAGTGGAAAATCTCAAGTTTTTTGCACAAGCATTAGGCCCAAAGATTGAAACTTTGATTAATTATTATAATAGTAAATCTACTTTCAAAGTTTCAATCTTTGGGCCAAATGCTTGTGCAAAAGACTTGATATTTTCCACTCCAGCTCATTATAAATGTAAACCCTCTCTCTCTCTCTACCCCTCTCTATTTTGTTAATTTTGTGGTGGTGGTGGTAGTGGTGGTATACGTAGTAGTATTAGTAATAGTAGTGGTAGTAGTGGTGGTAGTAGCGGTAGTAGTGGTAATAGTGGTGGTGGTAGTACGTAGTGGTGGTGGTAGTAGTAGTGATGGTGGTAGTGGGACTCTTTTCACATAGTGTATATTGGCTGCAAACATCTTACTCCATAATTTTCTTGGACATGTAGTCATTATTTTGAATGCTTCCTACTATTTAAATTTTGTTCTACTTGATAATATTTTCTGTCTACATATATAATATACTAGTTTAGATATGTAGGGTCGAGGTGGCAATCGTTCAAAGAGAGGGAAGGTTACGGGTTTTGTCCATCGTCTTGTTTCACCAAGGACGGGAGGGAGGGGATCTACTTCTGGTTCTGGATGTAGTGAACCATCCGGGCGGGTTAATTTGGATGCAATTATTAATGAGGAAGGAAAAATGGAAATATCTATCTCTCCCAGTGGCCAGTAAGTATTATTTAATTGTAAATGTCATATATATAATGTTTACATTTTATTATTGTCTTTTTATTTGTATATATATTGATATATTGTTTTTTAATTAATATCTTAATAGGTTTATACATGCATGGTGGTGGTAGCGGTAGCCGGTGGCGCTCGTGGTTGTTAAACATGATTTTTCATTGATATGTAATTAAACAAACAAACAAACATATGTAGTTTCTCTTTCCCTTTCCCCTTTTCCCCGGCTTTTCCCCGGCCGTTTCCCCTTCCCTTTTCCCCTTTCCCCTTTCCCTTTTCCCTTTCCCCCTTTCCCCTTTCCCCTTTCCCCTTTCCCTTTCCCCCTTTCTCCGGCCGTTTCCCCTTTCCCCTTTCCCCTTTCCCCTTCCCCTTCCCCTGTCGCTTGATTTGGACAAACATATGTATTTTATTTGATGTACAAGCGAAACAGGTTGTTTGTGTGTGTTTGTAGTTTGTAATTGTATTTGTTTAAAACAGGTTGTTTGAACAGGTTTACAGCCTTTTACAGGTGGTTTAATAATAAAACATAATTTTTTTTTAAAATCTGGCCAGATTACCGACGGAAATTTCCGTCGGTAAATTAATAAAAAAAAAAAATAATGCTAATTTCCGGCGGAAATATCCGTCGGAAAATAATAAAAATTAAAAAAATAAAACTCATTACCGACGGACATATCCGTCGGTTTATGGTTTAGATTTCCGACGGACATATCCGACGGTAAATTTTTTCGTTTCCGACGGTTATAACCGTCGGTAATGGGTTTTTTTTTTTTTTTTAATATTTACCGACGGATATTTCCATCGCAGAACTCCTCCGGCAATTGCTCCGTTAACCTACGGCGTTACTCATTTCCGACTGATTTGACTCCCGACGTTCTTGCATTTTCCTACGGACAATCCGCCGGTATTTCCGGCGGAATTAGTCCGTCGGTATTACCAACCAATTATTTCCGACGGAACCCGACGGACGAATTCCGTTGGTAATATCCATTTACCGACGGAAATGTGGAATTACCGACGGAAATTTCCGTCGGTAAAAGGCCTGTTTCTAGTAGTGTCATTCCTTATTGAGTACCTTTCGTAAAAGGTTCAAGTATAATCTACTAAGATACAATCAACTTTGGTATAATTTCCATAATGCCTTTCATCTATTCCCCACAATACTTAGTAAACTTGTTCAAATCTTTTAGACAAGTTAAACATCTATACAAACCATATATTGCACTAGGATCATAGCCCCCAAATGGATCACGTACATTCGAACGGAACCATGCCAGATTTAGTTTATGAAATCAACTCCATTTGAAAGACACAGAAAAATACTCAATTTGGGCTCTTGAACTATTCAATTCCGAGTTCGTATGAATTAACTATGATTTATTCAATTTCCATTCAACTTCCATAGTACAATACTACTTGCTGTAACCAAATCAGATTTTGGGACATTAGGATAACTTCTTTAGCTATGAAACCATAACATTCAGAAAGCACTCAAAAAAACACCCAATTTAGATCCAAGAACCATCTGATTCCGATTTAAAATGATTAAGTTATGACCATCACAAGTTGGGATAATTTTACAATCACTAGGGGACGAGTCGTCCTCTACAAAACCAATTATTCCCCCACAAGGGGACGACTGTAGCTGAGCCAGTGCATTGGGGACGAGTCGTCCCATAAGGGACGAGTTGTCCCGTTGCCGTTCTGGGTTGTTTTTGGCTTGATTTCATCATATTTTGGGGTATCTCTTTCACTCAAACTAATACCAGTATATCCCAACTTCAGTATGACACTTCCCAACCATTTTTACCCATTCTAGGCTTGAAGAAACATATTCCCAAATTGAATTTCAATCTACAACCAAACCCATTTCACATATTTTCAACCAAGTAAAATTATTCCCAAAATACTATATAACACCTATTTACTAACCCTTCCACTTCAACCAAACCTTCATACTTACAACTCCCACCATAGTCATTCAAAACCCATTTCCATTCATACAAAACCAAAACTCATCTCCCCCATTTCCAAAGCCAAAGAAAATACCCAAAATTAACAACCAATAATTATATATCATCAATTTCATCATAAAACTTCATATGATCAAGCATAGAAGGAAAACATAATAACTTACCAAAATAGTGCGAAATGAAATATTTATTTGACCGGCTCTACGCGTTCCCCTCGTCACCACAAACAAGAATACGCGAACGGATTTAAAAACGGAGAAGTAACGAACTTGCTAGAATTTTTGGAAGAAGGTTAGGTATTGGGAATTTCCATGGAGATTTTTGGAGAAAAAGATGGTACTGATGTTAAAAAGATGAAGTTTTCTCTTTTAAAACAAAGGATAAACATTAAAGATTTACCTTTAAGCTCCTCCAAGAATTAGTTGCTACAATTAACTACTTTAACTTCCAACATTTAGACATAAGCACCTCACACTTTCCAATTTAATATTTACTTCAATTATTATAATTCCACTACACACTTTTCATATTTATTTTATTTAACAATCATTAATTAAAATTAATTCATTAACATCCTAACATCATATAAGTTGTCAAAGTACCAATTTAAACACATTAACATTTTATATATCACAAAAGGCATAGAATGAGGTGCTACACCCCAACCCCACGTGCTCAACATGTGCTAAAATGGTGCCTAGAATTAGGGTCGTGACACTCACTCCCCCTTAAATAAAATTCGCCCCGAATTTTAAATGAACTTACCTGAATGATCAATTCACTTACCAAAATTATAACACGTAGTCGTATCGAGGCTACAAATATATCGATGCTTATATAGCAAGTACTAACCACAATCAAGGACCTATTAAATATTCCAGACGTAGTCTCCATAAATCACACTTTAATTCCAATTCTGATTCCATTAAGTTGCATCAGTTAAACTAACACATATGAAACACACACATATCACACGTATACTCGTATTAAACATTCTATAATCAACTTCCTCTTTCATCCAGAATTTCAAACTCTCAAGACTATCATTCTTTTCAGTTCATGTTTGTCACTCTTAGGTAATTCTTTCAAGAAAACTAAATCCCTCACTTGATCTTAAGATCTCATTTTCGGTTATCAACAACACTTGTTCACCAATTCCAAATCATAAATAATTTATTTTTGATTAGCTTCACGCTCTCAATCAACCCTTAAATCATCAACACCCATTAGTTTTACTTTTCCGATTCATCCCTATCATATTTTACTTCCACAAACATCTCGCGTAATCATACTATTACATAAACAAATAAAGAAAGGAATAGCACCAACGATTATAACTTAGAAGCACATTTTAGGAAAGTAGACTGGTTTACTCAATCCACTATAACCGAACACTATTGAGGCGTTATCAATTATATGATAATCCTATCGCATAATTCATCATCATATATTCCTATACATGTAAGGATTTCTTAGGGTGATCCTCTAATCATTTATGTGCCACTTCCAAATATTTTCAACCCAACAATTTAATTATACCCATAAAAATTTACCGCTATCAACTATACGATCAAATATGATTCCACTACTACACTCATCTTCCTTATATGATAAAACATAATACAGTAACAATCTTTGAATTTCTCAACCCACTTGCATTAACTCATAATTATCTTTTCTAAGGAAATATATCCACCAAATATTGATAGTCTAATAACATAACATTTCAAACTTGGTCCCAAAAAAATATAATCTGCTAAGGCAACATCAATAAAATCAAAACCAATCCCAAGTCATAGATAGTTCTATTTATCAAGAGTTAATCCTTGAAACATATACAAATACTTTATCACCTTGAATCGTTACATACCTCCATCTCTATTTGGAAGCATCAATATAGATAACAGATTTATCACTTTTCACTAAAATTGAAAACCTGACATATCTCCAAGATAATATAACACTGGTCATACCTTGCAAAATAGTAGTGATACTAGTCAAATCCACAAAATAATATCAATATCGAAATTATCATCAATCATCATTTCAATATTCGAAAACTGATTTCACATTTATCAATACTTACTGTTTTGGCTAAAAACAGTCAACAATGGAAGAATTTGAAATGGAACTAAGGAGGGTGCAATGGAGTATAATTGGTACAATAGTGAAATTAGAATGACACGATCATGTAACGAGGAAAATCCTTGAGATAACTATCTCGCCGGCACAAAACCTCGGGAGGTGATTATGAGCACCTACCTTCCCAAACAATTGTATTATCACTGAGTTACAAGGTAGAAAGCTATGGCGGATTACAAAGTACTTGTGAGCTAAGTGTGTGTAATGCGTGTGTGTTTGTGTGCTTCCAGCCATGAGCTTAAATAAAAAAGAAAATAACGGAAAAATAAAATCCTAACAAACTCTCCTATAATCTCGGTAAGTTATCTTCATCTTGACTTAGTCTTCCAAGCCGTTGAAAGGAGTCTATTGGACACGTTTTTCCCATGTTCTATTTATCCCTGTAATTAAATATAACAGAAATAAATAATTAATTAATTAAGTAAATAATTTTTACCTTGCCTTCGAGTGTGAAGATGTTGACATGCTGATAACAACTCAAGATGAAGCAATCTTGAATTTTACCCACAACAATTGTCCCCAAAAAATTGTCATTTAAATGAATTTAAAATGTCAGTTTTTTCCACTACCTTCTAGAAACTCTGCGGTTAATTAATTGAAAGGATACGTGGCGGTTGAGGAGTTAATCTCCACTTAATTAGCGTAACCACCCCCAAGATCTAGGGCTTTAAACTAAAAACTCCTTTCACTTTCTCTTTCACTTTTTCCAATCACTTTTATCCATTCTTCTTCACGGCGGTGAATCTCCCTTGAAGGTAAAATCTTTCCCTCTTTTTTTTTTCCTGTTTCTTTTTCAAAAATGGTGAAATCAAAAAAGGGAAAAGCCGCGAAAATCCTCTGAGTTTACACGAGGACGGGGGTTTTTCGTGTGAAGGTTTGTTGACAAAACCAGATGAAGAAATCTGTGTTTTTAACAATGAACTGATCGAATCCATCAAAGATCGACACTGCTTCCCGAATTCTACCATCTTTAGGCCATTTGATGTTCTCCTTAGGTCTGATTTCGTTTCTCCGAAATGGGTTTGTTTTTATGAGTACCCCTTTACTCTAGGTTTTTCTTATCCCTTCCCTGCACTGATAAACGAGTTTTTCAGAAAGACTAACCTTGCTTTTGTACAACTGATGCCCATGGTTCGGAGGATCTTTTCTTGTGTCTTGAGGGTGAACCGTGAATTCGGTTTAGATATAGGTTTGAAGGAGTTGGCCTTTGTGTATGAGCTCCAAACTTTTGGTTCCACAAGATACCTTCTTAAGACTAGGTTTGGAATGAAACCCTTGTTCTTGAAAGTAACTGTGAGTGATAGGGGTTGGAAATCAAAATATTTTTTTGTCGAGAAGGATTCTTTGGAGGAAGGAGATTTCTTGGCGACTGAATGGAATAGGGAAGGTATCCCTCTTTCAAATTTCAATTTTCCTTTATTTCCCGCACTTACCTGTTGTAATTTCTTTGTTTGGTTTTGCAGCTATCGATTGGGTTAAGCTTTTCCCTCCATCTACTGAGACGATTGGGAAGGTGAATAGGTTGTTGGAATTCTCGGAGGGGGAAAGATCTTTCCAACCTTACGAAGACATAGCTGTCTCTGAAAATAAGGAGATACCACCCTCCACCGAAATGTCTACTGGTAAGATTTTTTGATCTTTGTGCAAATTTTCTTGGTGTTGCTAGATTCTACATTCTTCTGACAGTGCATTTCCTTTGACAGTTTCGAAATCAACTGCTGCCTTTTCTCTTAAGGACCTTCAAGATTTCGTGGGGCAAACCCAGGTGAGCAATAAAATGTTGGCTCCTAAAAGGGAGATGGAGGCACCATCTGTAGGATCCAGGGTGAAGAAGAGGAAGAGCAGCTCCAAGGAAGTAATAATTGTGGATGAAACAGGTCTAGGAGATGTGGAAGAAGCTTTAGCTAAGGCTGCAGTGGTAAGTTTCTTGGGAAAACAGAGGTTCAAATATACTCCTAATTTGAATAATGCATCTTAAGGTTTTGATCGAATATTTGGCTTTTGTAGGGTGTTAATACTGCTAAGATGAAAATGAACAGTCTTGAGGAAAGAAATAGAAAGTTAGTGTTGGAAGTTATTCAAGTCAAGAAACAGAGGGAAGCTGGGGCAAAGAAAATTGAAGATTTACAGAAGGAGGTGGAAAGCTTGATGACAGTAATGTCTTCCCTTCAAGACACGCAGCTGCATGAGATTGAAGATTTAAAGAATAACATGATGGCCTCTGCTGCCCGAAGCATGATAGAGATCAAAGTTCAAATGATGGAAGAGTTTCAGGATGGGAAGCACAAAGAGTGGGATGTTGAACAACAACGTTCCCTTTTAAAGGCTTTGGATGCTAAGGGAGAGGAGGTAGGAGATGGATCTTCAGCAGCCAAGGGTGATGATATCCTTGAGGAAGGAGCAGCAGCAACATCAGCGGCAGTAGCCACCCCGTGAAGGATGAAAGTAACATGGTAAAAACTTTTGGTTTTGAAAAATTTGGTTTGAAAACTTTGGTTTTAACTGGGTTGTGTCCCAAAGACAATATTTTTGGTTTGTAATGGGCCCATAAGGGTCAAGACAATTTGTTTTTCAAGTGTTGGGTTGGTCCAACACTTTTTATGCTTTCTGTAGGAAAACCTTTGCTTGGGTTTTGGTAAAAACTTTCCCCAAGTATCTTTATGAAAAATGTTTTTAGGAGGTTGATATGTTAACCTCTTTGTAGATGGTAACGACTTGCGAGTTGATGTAGAAATCCTTTGCAATTACTTAGATTGACATGTAAATGTCAATAACCGTTTGTTCTTAGATGACACGTATGTGTCATAACCAATTGTAAAGATATTAGGGTCTAACACATTGATTAAGTGGTGATGGGTAATTCGTATATATTAAACATACGGGCCCACCACACACCTCAATCAAGGTTGACATCGTGCGCTCCAAGTGAGGTGTTTAAACCTTAATGCGGTGAAAGAAAGTAATTTCTTTAAACCTTTGAAGGGATTAAGTACCTTAAACGGAAGTGAGATGGCCAGTCTCAAAACGGTTGTTTTCACGAGGATTTGGACTGAATTTGGAGACTTCCAATTTAAGGTGTCAACTTCTTACAAAATAACAAGTTAATGAAAGATTTTGACATCTTTTCTGATGTCACATTTTATTTGATAAAAGAAGATAAAAAAAACTATAAAAATACTTTCTAAACAAAGAGTAAGAGATAGTCTGTACCTGATTTAAGATGTTAAGTTCCTGGGTGGATGCTCACATCTTAGTTAACTAATGAGTTTTATTATAATGTTTCTTGTTTCCTTGCAAAACAGAAACATGTTAGGGGTGGGCGTTAGCTTAGCTAACGCCCCTCCGATGCTTAAGTCAGTAATTATTCCAAAAAATAGATAAAAATGGAAACAAGTACTTTTATTGAATTTAGAATGGTAAAGATCGTACCATGGTTTTATTTGCATTGTAAAATAATCATGCAAACTTACATAAAGTAGGTTTTAAGATGGATGGCATTCCAGCTTCTGGGAATCCTTGCTCCCTCTAGAGTCGATAGCCAATAGGAACCTTTACCTGCTTCAGCATCTACTAGGTATGGCCCTTCCCATTTGGGAGCCATCTTTCCAAAGATTGGGCTCTCTTGTACTCAAACACCTTTCATAGGACTAGATCACCAACTTGGAATTTTCGCAATCTAACATTCTTGTTGTAGGATCTTGCAATCTTCTGTTGATATGCTGCTATCCTGATCTTAGCAAGGTCCCTCAGTTCGTCAATGGTGTCTAGATCATGACTCAGGTTGGCATCATTTTGCTCGGGTGTCACCATCTTGAATCTGGCAGTGGGGACAACAACTTCTGCCGGGATGACCGCTTCTGCTCCAAACACTAAGGAATAGGGGGTTTGACCTATCGCGTTCTTTGGTGTGGTTCTATCTGCCCAAAGGACAAAGGGAAGCTCCTCTGCCCATCTTCCTTTCTTTTGATCTAGCCTTTTCTTTAGGTTATTGATGATTATTTTGTTGCTTGATTCTGCCTGGCCATTACTTGAGGATGCACAGGTGAAGATGTCACCATCTTAACTCCCTACCTAGCAAGAAAATCTTGCGTCTTCTTGCTGATGAACTGAGAGCCGTTGTCACATATTATTTCATAGGGGATGCCAAACCTACTAAATATATTTCTCTTAATGAAGGATATGACTTCCTTATCACGAACTTGCACATAGGATTCAGCCTCAACCCATTTAGAGAAATAATCAGTCATAGCAAGCAAGAATACTTTTCCTCCAGGAGCTTTAGGCAATTTTCCCACTATATCCATTCCCCACCTCATGAACGGCCAAGGAGAGAGGATTGGATGAAGCAATTCTGCGGGCTGATGCAAGATGTCGCTATGCCTCTGACAGGAATCACATTTCTTGGAAAAGATGGCAGCATCTTGGCGCATTGTTGGCCAGTAATAACCCATTCTCAGAGCCTTTGTATATAAGCTTCCGCCCCCAGAATGGTTACCACATGATCCTTCATGTAACTCTCTTAGGACTTCTTTAGCTTGGTCGGCTTCGAGACATCTCAAATATGGGCCTGCAAATGATTTCTTAAATAGCACATTATCTATTAATATAAATCTTGAAATTATTACTCTGAATGCTCTAGCATTCTTTTCCTCATCAGGGATAGTACCATCTTGAAGATATTTGATTATTGGCTTCGTCCAAGATATCTCCATCTGACTGTCTGGAATGTCGTTATCTATGCAGAATAGTTCTAACCTTTCCACAGTAGGGATGTCAACATGTATGATTGGGATATTGGTCTAAGATAAACTTTTGAAAGCTGATCCAAGATTAGCCAATGCATCTTCTTGAGAGTTATCTTCTCGGGGTATTTGTTCGAAAGAGAATATTTGAAATTTGCTTGCCAAATTTTTTACAATGCCCAAGTAAGCTGTCATCTTGGCATTTTTTGCTGCATAAAAACCGTTAAAATGATTTACAAGTAATAATGAGTCACTATATACCTGTATTGCTTTAATGTTCATGTCTAGAGCCACGGTTAGGCCCACGATTAAGGCTTCGTACTCTGCTTCATTATTGGTGGCTTTAAAATCACAACTGATGGCCTGGGGTATGATGTCCCCTTGTGGTGACTATAGGACAACACCTAGACCTGTACCCCTCATATTAGAAGCACCATCTGTGAATAGAGTCCACATCCTCAGGATGTCCCCATCTTGAAGTTGTTGGACTTCAAGTTCTACTTCTGGTTGCATACTTGGACTAAAGTCTGCCACAAAATCTACAAGTGCTTGTGATTTTATTGCTGTTCTAGGCTCATATTTGATGTCATAAGTGCTTAACTGAACGGACCACTTGGCCATCCTCCTGACATTTTTGGTTTTCTCATTACACTTTTTATTGGATAGTTAGTACGAATGACAATAACATGAGTTTCAAAATAATGCCTTAACTTAATTGAAGCAAAAATTAAAGCTAATATTAACTTTTCAAGGTGTGAATACATGGTTTCTACATCGAGCAATGTTTACTTACATAGTATATTGGCTGTTGGATGCCATCTTGATCACGGACCAGGACGGCACTAACTGTGGTTTCAGAGACAGCTAAGTAGACACACAATGGCTCACCTTCTTGAGGCTTTGAAAGCAGGGGAGGTGTTGACAGGTACAGCTTCAAATCTTGAAAGGCTTGTTCATGCTTATCAGTCCACTCGAACCTAGAATTCTTCTTTAAGATGTCATAGAACGGCTTGCATCTGTCTGAGGATTTTGAGATGAATCGATTCAATGCTGCCACCTTCCCTGTCAATCTTTGAACATCTTTTATGGATTTGGGTGACGTTAAATTGATGATAGCTTTTATTTGTTCTGGGCTTGCTTCTATCCCTCTTTGTGTCACCATGTACCCCAAGAATTTCTCGGACTTCATGCCAAAATTGCACTTTGCTGGGTTCAGCTTCATGTTGAACTTGTCTAGGATGTCAAATGTTTGAGCAAGATCTCGAACATGATCTTCATTTTTCTTTGACTTTATCACCATATAGTCGATGTATACCTCCATGGTGTCTCCAATCTTCTCTTTGAACATCATGTTGACTAGCCTCTGGTATGTAGCACCTGCATTTCTTAGTCCAAAAGGCATTGCAATATAACAATAAATACCTGTTGGGGTAATGAAGGCGGTATCCTCTTGGTCGGATGGTTCCATCTGGATTTGCTGGAATCCTGAAATGCATCCAGGAAAGTCAACACTTCATGTACAAAAGTAGCATCTACCAGAGTATCAATGTGTGGCAAGGGGAAAGGATCTTTTGGACAAGCTTTGTTTAAGTCTGTGAAGTCAACACAAACTCTCCATTTTCCGTTCTTCTTTTCTACTACCACCACATTTGCTAGCCATCTTGGGTATTCGACCTCTCTGATCATCTTAGCTTTGAGCAGTCTGTCCACTTCTTCTTGAATGATAATCTTCCTTTCCTGTGCGAACTTCCTTCTCTTTTGGTGGATTGGTCTAAAGGATGGATCAATGTTGAGTTTGTGGGTGATTACATCTTTACTGATGCCTGTCATATCTTCATGTTTCCATGCAAAGCTTCTAATCCTGCTTTTCAAAAGATTAATAAGGTCTTCTTCTATTTCTGCTGGAACATCTTGGCCAACCAGCACCTTGAGATCTGGGTTTGAGGGGTCTAAGAGTATCTCTTTCAAATCATGCTCCTTCGCCTCCAGAACCTCACAGACCTTTCTCTGTAATTGCTATGCCATCTTAGGGGTTGTTGATGCCTTCATGGAAGTCATATAACATTCTTTAGCTGACTGTTGATCACTGTAAACCTTGACCACCCCCCAAGGTGTCGGCATCTTGACACATTGGTGATAGGTGGATGGTACAGCCTTCATCCCATGGATCCAAGGTCTTCCCAAGATTACATTGTAACAACTTGCACTATTAATTACGCAGAATCTCTCCATGGAATTGATACCCTCGATGTAGACTGGAAGTGTAATTTCACCCACTGTACTTTTAGTTTCTCCACTGAAACCCACGAGCACTGAGGTTCTTTTTACAATGCTGTCTTCAGGGATCTTCATTTCCTTCAGAGCATCCAGCATAATGAGATTCACAGAGCTGCCCCCATCTATTAGGATACGTCTGACCTTGCAGTTGGCTATTCTGTTTTTGATGATATGAATCTATCTTCCTGTCAGGATGGTCATATGTTGAAGCTTTGTCAGGATTCTTGGATTACTGCATCTTGTCCTCTTCCAGCCTGATAAATCTTAGGGCCCGATTTCGGATATCTTCCATTTTCTTGCACGGGTTCATCACCAGATCTTCATAGTAAGGGGAATCCTTCTTCAAGCCCATTTTGAAAGCTTCTGCAGCTGTTGCCATGTCCAGGTTGGGGATCTCCAAGACTTTTTTATTAAACCTGTTAACAAAGTCTTTTAAGGCTTCAGTGGATTGCTTTGAGTGATACGATAAAGATCGCTGGTGAGCTATTCAAATTGCCGGCTGCAAGAAAATTGATTGTTGAAGAGGTTGACAAGCTGAGCAAATGAGCCAATAGAACCAGGAGGTTGACGAATCAGCCACTTCAATGCCGGTCCTACCAACGTCGAACCGAACCCTCGACACAAACAAGCCTCGCGAAACTGGAGCGGGATGCGAACGATCTCCATCTTTTCTTGGTAGTGGGCGACATGCTCCTCAGGATCAGAACTTCCATCATATAACTTCATGGCAGGAACGCTGAATCCTTTCGGGATGTCGACATGCGCAATTGCTGGAGTAAAGCGAGATTGATTGTAACATGTTGGGGAGACTTGTTGGATAGGCGGGGTGACACCTGGCACATTCATGATCATATCTCTCAATTCCTGAAGCTGATTCGCAATGTAGGTTCCTGCAAAAGGGTTAGTGGTACGAGCAGTATTATCTATAGCAGAACTAGTATTGAAATTAATGAAGGATTAACATTATCTGTAGAGGACGTCAGAACAGTGCTATTAGTGAAGATAGGCCCTTTTGGAAAAGTCATCCTGTAGGCACTGGTAGCCAAGGGTGTTGACATCGCCACAGAAGTAATGGGAGGAGAAGATGTCGACATCCTCACAGATGAGGCCATGGAAGGAATTCGTTGAAAGTTTGAGAGCTGTCCCCAATGTTGAAATCAAGGGCTCTAGGACGGTAAGGAGAGACATCATCCATTCTTTTGGAGAGTAACTCCTGATCTTTCTGCACCTTGATCAAGCTTTTGGCTATCAAGGAGGTGCTATTCTGTTGACGATCCAGCTGATTCTTCATCTGCATCAGCATGCTCTTGATCTCAAGATCAGGAGATGGCGACATCTGCTTCTTGCCAGAATTCACAGGAGGAGGAGGAGGCAATGTTTCTTGGCCTCCGGTTGTCGACCGGATACTGGTTTGAGGATTCACACTGCTAGGAAGGGCTTTAGTGACGGCGGAAGTCAAAGGTTGGGTAGACATGGTAGAAACGTAAGAGTTTTGAACCAATTAAAAAACCAATGGCCCCTCGGTGGGCGCCAAACTGTTTTGGCTAAAAACAGTCAACAATGGAAGAATTTGAAATGGAACTAAGGAGGGTGCAATGGAGTATAATTGGTACAATAGTGAAATTAGGATGACACGATCATGTAATGAGGAAAACCCTTGAGATAACTATCTCGCCAGCACAAAACCTCGGGAGGTGATTATGAGCACCTACCTTCCCAAACAATTGTATTATCACTGAGTTACAAGGTAGAAAGCTATGGCGGATTACAAAGTACTTGTGAGATAAGTGTGTGTAATGCGTGTGTGTTTGTGTGCTTCCAGCCATGAGCTTAAATATAAAAGAAAATAATGGAAAAATAAAATCCTAACAAACTCTTCTATAATCTCGGTAAGTTATCTTCATCTTGACTTAGTCTTCCAAGCCGTTGAAAGGAGTCTATTGGACACGTTTTTTCCATGTTCTATTTATCCCTGTAATTAAATATAATAGAAATAAATAATTAATTAATTAAGTAAATAATTTTTACCTTGCCTTCGAATGTGAAGATGTTGACATGCTGATAACAACTCAAGATGAAGCAATCTTGAATTTTACCCACAACACTTACTAAAGTCAAGAAAATCCCAAAAATATGCGTATCTCATTTTACATATTGATTTCCACTTGTAGAGATCAATAAAATACCCGAAGGAAACCATTGTAAAACAATACATCCTCTAACTTCTGTTAGATCTTGCGAACCATTGCTTCTTTCAAGCAATTTTAATATAATCCCAAAGTGATATTAATTCTCTGCCTACGACTTGGTGTATGTCAATATGTCCTTAAGTAATTCATCCCTAAAATCAAATTATGATTTGAATTTAACATTCCTCGATACCACTAGACCATTTATCCATCTAAATGACATAACCACGAATTCATAATAAACATACCTAATAGAAGAAAATTGTCCTCGATATATCCTCATATTTGACCTTCCACTAATAATAGCCACTTTTCATTCAAACATCGACTAAACCATTGATCAACTTCAGGAATTTACTAATTCACCAATATAAGGTAACAAGTACTAATTCGTCATAGTGACCTAAATGAGCTCTATGAAAATATCCAATTTAGACCCAAAATCACCAAATTCGGAGTTCAATGAATTAGACAAGAATTTATTAAAACTCAATCCACACTATTCAATATATCTCTATGGTTCTACAGAACCAAGACTCGAATTCTGGGAACAAGATACATAAAATCATCTTAATAAAATAAGATCATTGGAAAGGTCTTAAAAATATAGTCAAATTAGACACTTGAATCATCAAATTCTAATTTAAATGAATAACTTATGATCAGTTTAATTTACAAATTTCCAAAACTGCAAACAATTTCATAGCACAAAAACCGAGTTACTGGGCAATTCAACGCATATCAAAAATTACAAAATTAATCAAACGGAAAGCTCTCAAAAGCTAATCAATTTAGGCTCAAAAATCACTTGAATCCGGTTTAAAATGAATAAGTTATGGCTAATCACAAGTTTTCACATCCATCAAGATTACCACAAAATATCAAACTCGGGTTTTAATCTCTACACATCATAATTACAACACAGCCAATGCCCTTCTATAAGGTGTTTTGGATATAGGCAATAACCCTGACAATAGATCCATATGAAATTCTATCGCCCTAACTGGATACAAGAAATACTCTGATGAAAACACTTTACCAGTTCATTTACGGTACCCCGATACATGAGATATTTTAGGTGACTTTTACTCATGTCTATTACATACCAAATAACCCTCACATTCTTTAGACCATACTTTTTGACCTTTAAGGCATATATGACATAATATCAAATAATGACTTATCTGCCTCAACCACACACAGAGGCAAATCAACATAGATAAGGAGACTCGCTTCTTGCGATAGTCTATCCCAACACAACAACTACTCAACCAATTCAGGTCAAGTATAACAATAATCACGGATTGGTATATCTACCACATCCACTGGCAATACATGCCCATATAATCACGACTACCATGATAATCAAGTATGATTCGAGGTACTCTCCCATAGGAGTAGAAACCTCCAGTACATAATGCAAATTCTTAAGCAATTTATGCAAATGAAAGCAAAATTATGCAATGCCACATAAGAATGAGATGAACTGGGATCCATAAAAGTATGACCCCTAACTCCTGAGACAGGTAATATACCTCTAATAACTGCGGAGGAGTCTATCTCTCCATTTGGGTCTCATCCTGTTCCCATATTGCACACATTTCCTTGATCCCTCGGGTGATCATTACCATTTCCTGCCATTGAACAATTTCCTGCATTAAACACTCGTCGTCAAGTACCACACACTCCCCCTTAAACTAGAATTCTACCCTTGACTTCTAACCTGAGCTCTGATACCAACCGTGGGCACCCCAACTCGGAACCTAACACGTGTCCCGAGCCGGAGAGTCCAAACTACGCAAGACCACCTGTAATTTTTGAAAATATTTGACTTAACTTGAAAGGAAACTAAAATTTAAACTTAACATTTAACTACTAACTTGGGGCCATCTCCACTTGGAGGAATAAGGGGTAAAACATTTAACTAACTTTAAACCAACTTAGTTACAACATTTACAAAAATTCAAGTCCCAAATAAACCTTTTCAAAAGTTGTTTTATAAACAAACTCCAACAAAGGAGTAATACTCAAAATACAACCCATCTAAACATAACGTACCCAACAACCCAAAAGATAAGTACAAACTCCACACCGTCCTCACTGGCCGGGTCCTCCTGTCTCAATCCGATCTAAAACATTAAAGGGAGAAGGGTGATAATAAATCTCAATAAGCTATTATGAATGCACAATATGCCAAGCAATGCAATACATACAAGGCGCATATAACACGTTGGGAAAGCTGTAAACACATTCCATTACCTTGGTTTACCTTTTCCCGTCTGACCAATAAGTCGTACAATATTGGAAGATAAAACTCCACCAGAACCAATACCATATAACGGAGAGAGCTATTATGATAACTCCTCTCTTGTGAACTGCTTAGGCATATTCACATCTTATAAGACCCGTTTTTCAGGGAACCATATAAGATACTAGCAACTCTGTAAGGCTTTTGGCTCAATACAAATGCTATAACCCCAATCTGTGGCCACAGAAGGGGACAGTCACAGGTATAACGTAATCCGATCACATTAGGTCACACTTTCCATAATTGATCGTATTCCGTTATACCCCTAAACATCAGCTAATTTAACACAAGTTCAAGCACATAATAGTTACTTGAAATCAAATCCACACATTGGGATAACAATATATAACATGGTGCAATTACTCATGTTTATCAACATATAACATGGTACAATTACTCATGTTTAAACCTCACATAGTGTAACATATATCAACACTATTGTTGGGCCCTACATTTTCAGTCAACATGTTTACAACTTACACTTAACAACTTGGTACTAACAACTTGAATTGTTCTATTTACCACTTGGTTTTCTACAGGTTGGGACCAATAACGCTATTCCTATTTTATAGGGCATGTGTCAAAGGAAGCAATGACTAAGTCAAAAACGTTTATTCAGCAACAAATCTTATCTTCTCCCTCAAACAGCAAATGGCGGAAATATCTCTATTGGATCAACCTCTTTCCCGAGTTTATAGGCCCATGATTCTCTTTGTAGTTAGCCGTTGTGGAGAGGTATAAAAGAGACATACCACTGTATTTTGCACACACATGATTCACTAGCTTAAGGTCTCTTTCAATACGCTCATAGTACTGTAATCCTCAAGAACATTTAGTAAACTTTCGGTCAAGGCAGGAGCCAGATCCTCCCGGGGTTTTATGCCGGCGAACAAGTTGTTCAAGGGCTTTCCCTAGTCAACAAACATCTTGTGTCCATTTCTATTCAACTTGATAATCATTGTACCTAGATTCTTATCACTTTAGTCACTTTTCTTCTCATCTAATTCGCTTGTTGAAATTTGACCAAAACAATTTGGCGCCGTCTGTGGGAAACTTTGATTATTTGCGTAGAAATGGTTAATCCCTCATCCAGCGGTCAGAGTCGGCCATTTCCTGTTTCCAATGCCCAAGGCAACCCTCCTCCAAGTGCAGAGGCTGTCAATTTGGAGATAATGTCCAACATGGCGGACATGTTGAAGAAAGTAGGCGATCGGTTGGATGCTCAGGAGCACACGAATACCATGATATTCAATGCCATTGATAGTCTGCGTAAAGGGAAGCAAGCTGAGACTCAAGTATCCACCCCATTTTCACCTTTACTTCCTAGATCTTTGTTTGGTGCAGGTATAGGACCAAGCCATGTCGGAGATATCCCTATGTCCAACACCTTGCCAGCGGAGAGCTCGATTGTGACATCCATTCCAATCGAGCAACCAAGATTCGGCCTACCAGCTGGCCAACCTGCGCTATCATCTTGCTACACTTATGATACACCCTCAATGGGGCAAACGGGAAGTTTCTTTAACACTTTCGATATTTTCGCACCTCAAGTTAATAATGCTCCTCTTTTCGCAGAGAACCAACTTGTTAAGGAAATGCAAACCATTAAGGAGTTGTTACGAAGCGTGCCTGGAGTCAACTTGCCATATCACCAAGTCTCTCCAACTTGCTACAATGAGTCTCATTTTGTGCCAGCAATAGCCAGTGTGGAGATCCCGAAGAAATTCTCAGTCCCTCATATGAAGAAGTATGATGGGAGTACCGATCCAGCAGAGCATGTGTTGCTGTATCAGGAATCAATGGATATCATAAGTATCCCTCCTATGTTTAAAGAAGCATGTTTTTGCAGGGGCTTTGGCTCTACTTTGTCAGGACCAGCCTTAAAATGGCTAACAAGGCTTCCTCTAAACTCTATTTCATCTTATGCTCAACTTGTCAATATGTTCATTAATCAGTTTTCATGCAACAGGGCATTTGACAAGTTGACTAGTGATCTTTATAGCCTAACGAAAATCTTAAAGAGTATTTGCACAGGTTCAACAAGGAGGCAGTGACTATACCCAACTTGGACGTGTCCACCGCTACGGAAGCATTCCGTATAGGCTTGAAGAAGAGCTCTTTGTTCTACAACGAGTTGGTGATGACCCCTGCGAAACAACTTGAAGAAATTAGAACCAAGGCCTTGCCTTACATCAGATTGGAGGAAGATAGCTTGGTGATGGGGAAGTCAGCTGGGAGGACTCCTACTCCTCTATTTGAGCCTTCTGACAGACGACCGGATTCCCATCACTATAAGTCCAACAGGGGCAAACCCCCTGTTAAAACTGAACCCTCTAGAATTCATGTTGTAGATGATGATCAGGAAGGTGATGATAATGATTATCCACAAATTTCTGAATATTGCTTTTATGTGGACATTGCAGGAATCTTGTGCGCCATGGGAAATCTTGGAGATAAAGCAAGATGGCCCAAAAAGAATGACCAGTCAACAACTTGGAAGGACAAGTCCAAGTGGTGCGTATTTCATGAAGATTTTGGGCACACCACCGAGAACTGTTTCGCCTTGAGGAAGGAGATTGCTCATTTATTGTCCAAGGGTCTTCTCAAGGATTTGTTGGGCAAGAAAAGGGTCAGGAGTGAATCCAAAGAACCTGATTCAGGGGAGCAGTCTAGACCCGAGAAAGTTGCACCCCCTCCAGCCACCAAGGTAGTGAATGTTATCTTAGGTGGGTCTCATATTTGCGGCACAACTTACTCTGCCGCCAAGCGTCATGCCAAAAGCTCTAAGGAAGATCAATCAGAATTGCCTTCAAGGCGTCGTGACTTCACAGATGGTCATGTTATTTCCTTTGAAGATGAAGATAAGGACAACACGTTGGACCCTCATCATGATGGTCTAGTTGTTCAGGTGCAGATTGCTAATTGTGTGGTCAAGCGGATTCTGATCGATGGTGGCAGCTCGATCAACATCATCTTCACTCATGCTCTTGAAGATATGGGCATCCCGCTGTCCAAAGTGGTGAAGAATTCATCTGTACTGGTAGGGTTCAGTGGTGAGGTGAAGCAAACAGTCGGAGAGATCAAGTTGCCCATCTACCTAGAGGGTATGAATTCCATGGAGAGGTTTTCAGGTGATCGAAAGTGCTCTTCCTCGTACAATGTTATATTGGGAAGACCTTGGATCCACAACATGAAGGCCGTGCCATCAACTTACCATCAATGCGTCAAGTTTCCAACACCGTGGGGAGTTGCCAAGTTGAAGGGAAACCAGCAAGTCTCTAAAGAATGCTACAAGATCAACATGAAAGCAAGCTCGACCCCTCGGCAAGCATAGCAATTAAAGAAAAAGGCCCAGGACATTCTTGAAGCAGTGGAGCACGATACAAAAAGCGTTCCTGTTGATGCATCAAATCCTGAGGCCCAAGTGCAAGTTGGGATAGACCTACCGTCCGAAATCGAAGAGGAATTGATCGAGTTCCTGAAAAGCCAAAAACGCTGTTTCGCTTGGAAACATGAAGACATGACAGGGATAAGCAAGGATATTATTACTCACAAGTTGAACATCGATCCGACCATCCGTCCTGTCCGTCAAAAAAGAAGGAAGTTTGCCCAGGAGTGGAATCAGATCATAAAGGATGAAGTCGAGAGGCTTCTGAAGTCCAAGATGATCAGAGAAGTTCAGTACCCAAGGTGGTTGGCTAACGTTGTAGTGGTGGAGAAGAAGAATGGCAAGTGGCGAGTATGCGTGGACTTCACCGACTTGAACAAGGTCTGTCCGAAGGATCCATTCCCTCTCCCTCATATTGATTCTCTAGTTGATGAGACAGCTGGCCACGACATCTTGACATTCATGGATGCATCTTTCGGGTATCAACAAATTCAAATGGAGCCTTCAGACCAAGAAGATACAGCATTCATGACTCCAGAAGGTATATATTGTTATATTTCTATGCCCTTTGGTCTTAAAAATGCAGGGGAAACCTATCAAAGGTAAGTGAACAAAATGTTCAAAGACCAACTTGGCAAGACGATGGAGGTCTACATAGACGATATGGTGGTCAAATCCAAGCACATTGAGGATCATGTGGAGCACCTTGCTGAGGCATTCAACATCTTGAAAGCCTTCAACATGAAGCTCAATCCGGCGAAGTGCAACTTCGGTGTTAGAGCAGGCAAATTCTTGGGATATATGGTGACCAAGAGAGGAATCGAAGCAAGTCCTGAACAAATCAAAGCCATTCTCAACTTGTAATCCCCTAAGAACATCAAGGACGTACAAAGGTTAACAGGTAGAGTAGCAGCTTTGAATAGATTTATATCCAAATCATCTGATAAGTGCAGGTTATTCTACGAAGTATTAAGAAAAAACAAACTTTTTTCAATGGACTGACCAACATGAGGCAGCCTTCAAACAACTTAAAGAATACTTGATGACGTCACCCCTACTCGCCAAACCCGAACATGGTGAGCATCTTTATTTATATTTATTGTATACGAAAATGTTAGTGCAGTATTGGTGAAGGAAACCCAAGGTGAACAACATCCTGTTTACTATGTAAGTAAGTCTTTATTAGATGCTGAAACAAGGTACTCTCATCTTGAAAAATTAATATTAGCCTTAACTACTACTGCTACCAAATTACGTCATTATTTTGAAACACATTCCATAACCGTTAGAACTAATTATCCTATGAGAAATGTGTTGAGAACCCCAGAGTTGTCGGGCAGGTTGGCCAAGTGGTCGGTCAAGTTGAGCACGTATGACATTTCATACGAGCCGAGAATAGCCATCAAATCGCAGGCCCTAGCCGATTTCGTGGCGACTTGATCCAAGTTTGCGGCTGAGGTAGAGCTGGAAGTGCAACAACTTGAAGGTAAAACTATTCCTCGATTTTGGACATTGTTTACAGATGGAGCTTCAAATTCCAAAGGGATTGGCTTGGGAATAGTCCTGAGATCCCCTCAAGGTGATATCATACCTCAAGCTGTATCTTGTGAATTCAGTGCAACAAATAATGAAGCTGAGTATGAAGCCCTAATCATGGGTTTAACTACAGCTTTGAATCTGAATATTACACATTTAAATGTATTTGTTGACTCTCAATTGCTAGCTAACCACTTTAATGGCAGTTATATGGCGAAACATTCCAAGATGACTCTGTACCTCCAACATGTTAAGGCTTTAGCTTCGAAATTTCTATCATTCTCTTTGGAACAGGTCCCTAGAGAAGAGAACGCAGAAGCAGACGCCTTGGCTAACTTGGGTTCAACTTGCAAATCAATGTTGCATTCTAGTATACCAATTATTTATGTTAAGTACCCGGCAATAGACCAAGTTGAGGAAATTCAAGTGGTTACGCCACCTACTGGGGCACCAGATGCTAAACCTTCTTGGACCCAACCTGTAATTGAGTTTCTTCAACTTGGAACTATTCCACGATGTTAAGAATGTTAGATCTTTTAAGATTTGTACTTCGACTTTCGTTTTGATAGATAATGTCTTGTTTAAGAAGTCTTTTGCGGACACTACTTGAGATGTGTCGATAATGATCAAGTTGAAGTGGTGCTTAAAGAAATCCATGAAGGAATATGTGGGAACCATTCTGGAGGAAAGGCATTAGCATCCAAGGCCCTCAAGACGGGATACTATTGGCCAACCATGCGTCGAGATGCCATGAGCTACGTACAGAAGTGTGATGCCTGCCAAAGACACAGCAACATCTTGCATCAACCTGCCGAGCCCCTACATCCTATAGTCTCATCTTGGCCTTTCATGCAGTGGGGCATGGATATTGTAGGCAAGTTGCCTAAAGCTCCCGGAGGCAAAGTGTTCATGTTGGCTCTAACCAATTATTTCTCGAAATGGATCGAGGCAGAAGCTTATGTACAAGTAAGAGATAAAGAGGTAATTTCATTTTTAAAGAAAAATATCATTAGCAGGTTTGGTGTACCATCGGAGATTGTATGTGACAACGGGTCACAGTTCATAAGTAAGAAGACCAGGGACTTTTGTACTCGCTGGGGCATCAAGTTAGTCATGTCGACACCTGTCCACCCTCAAGCCAATGGCCAGGCTGAGTCAAGCAACAAGTTGATCATCAACAACTTGAAAAAGCGTCTAGATCAAAAGAAGGGAAAGTGGGTTGAAGAATTACCACTTGTGCTATGGGCAGATAGAACTACTTCTAAAGGAGCCACAGGTAGAACTCCCTATTCTTTAGTATACGGAGCTGAAGCTGTAATTCCAGTTGAAGCGACAGTCCCCACAGCAAGGTATGGCTTATTAACTCAAGATGAAAATAACCTCTTGCTAACTCAAGATTTAGATACAATTGATGAGATCAGGGATTTAGCCAAGATAAGGATGGCAGCTTATCAGCAGCGAATTGCTAGGTCTTATAACAAGAATGTCAGAGTTAGAAGGTTCCAGGTTGGTGATTTAGTTTTAAGGAAAGTATTTCAAAATACAAGAGAATTGAATGCAGGTAAGCTGGCTCCCAAGTGGGAAGGCCCATATCTCATCGATGCCGAAGCTGGCAAAGGTGCATACTGGTTGTCAACCCCAAGTGGAGACAGAATCCCTAGAAGTTGGAACGCTATCCACTTGAAACTTTATTTCATGTAAGTCTGGTTATTTATAACTAGACTCCTCAGGTACGGTTTAAATTTATGTCGAGTTCAATTACGCATTTCAATTTTTTACTCTTATTAAAACATTACTGACTTGAGCGTCGGAGGGGCGTTAGCTATGCTAACGCCCAACCCTAACATAAATTTGTTTTGCGAGGTGCAACTTGAGCAAACGGAGTAGGCTCAACAGGTTGACACGCCAGTACGGCTGATACTTGTTGAGACCTAAGCTGAAACAGGACAAACATGTTGACACGCCGGTACGGCTGATACATGTTTGAGCCTGAGGAGGACAAAGGTCAAGCATGTTGACACGCCAAGTGCGGGCTGATACATGTTTGAACTGAAGAAGAAAATTTCAACATGTTGACACGCCAAGATACGGGCGATACATGTTGGAATTCTAGGCTGAGAGAGGGATAGAACTTGTTGACACGCCAGGACGGCTGATACTTGTTCTATCTCTTCAAACGAATTACCTCTGATCAAAGGTACTTATGGTTAAAAGTTATTCATCTTTTCTTACGAATTAAGGTTTTGACACCTTCGCCTGGGCGCACGTTTTCACACTTCTTCAAGTTGTGAACTATTGGTTGTAACATTTTCATGTTACCTACGGTTTATAACATTTACATGTTATCTAAAGAACAAACAAGCGTCTCTCAGAGACATAAGATACTTTGCTAAAAAACCATTAAGTGTTTTCCAAAAGATTTTTTGCAAACTAAAGGACAAGTTGGATAAGCCAACGAGTCCCTAAAAACCTAAAAAGCTTGGAGTACTAGACCAACCTAGTACCCCCAAATAAATTGTCTCGGCTCTTATGAGCCATTACAAACTAAAAAACCTTGTTTTTGGGGACACTCCCCCCATTTGTTGTACCGACAGAGGTACACAAATAAAGCAAAAATTGTTTTTTCATCCAAAATACCCAAAAGTTTTAAAATGTTTTTTAAACTTCCTGGCCTGCTGCCGCCGGTGTTGCATTTTCCCCTTGACCATTCTGAGCTACCACTAGGGTGCTCAAGGTCCTATCAGTGTCTTCAACTAGAGCCTCCAAAGCCGCAGAATTCACCTCCTCTGCATCTACTGGCTCACCAACGAAATCTTCTAAAGCCCTTTTCTCTGCTTCCACATCCCACTCCAGAGCCAGCCCGTTCTTGTATTCTTCCATAAGATCAATCCTAGCTTCAAACACCACATTGGTGGCATTAAACGTGAAGTCTTTCTTCGCAGCTTCCAATTCCTTCTTTTCAGCTTCAAGACTTTCCTTCAACTTCTCAATCTCCTCAGCATTCTTGGTAGCCTGCTTCTTGTATTCCTCAGCATTCTTGGTAGCCTGCTTCTTGTATTCCTCAGCTTCATAATTGTGCCTGGCTGCCTTGATTTTCACAGCATCAAGCTGGTCCATGATAGGAACCATGATATCCGCGACCTAAGCAAAAGAAATGTTAGCCTTTCATCAAAAATCATGGGCAAGGTTCAAGTTTTCTCATTTTACCTTGTCGACAAAACAAGATATAGCCTCCTTTAACTTTTTTCTTGCTGTCCCCATGTCACCAATCTCATTCCCATCCGTAGCCTCGGTTTCAGATAGCTTCCTTTTCTTCACTTCTTCCTTTTTCTTGGAAGCATTCAAGTCTGAGCTAGAGGCCATGGACATTAGAGTTGGAGGTTTATTGTCCTTCTTGACAACTTTCTTTGCCTTAACAGCGGCCATCAAGTCAGCGGCACTTACGTTGGATTTGGATCGTGTAGCTACAACAAGAAAATAAGGGATTGAGATAATCGTAATACTCGTGAAAAAGTACCAAGATTTTTGAGGACTTAAACCTGTAGGTAGAGTTGGGGGCAGATTTTCCTCTGCTTCAACCTCTGCTTCACCTCCAACCTCCTCAACGAAAAACTCGACAGGGAATGCCTTGAAGGACCTATCGGGTACACCCAACTGAAGAAGCTGGTTTACGTTCGCTTGTGTCCCTTTTTGCTCCGGAAACAGGTCTGACAACTTAGAAACTTCTACAAAGGAAATTTTTAAGAGTTAGTTATCCTAGTATTGAGAAGCATTTCGTAAAATAAAAGAACTATTTTCACTACCTTGAAACCTCCATTTGGAAAAAACACCTTCCTCTTGACCCAAGGTGTCCCTCCTTGCAAAGAAAAATTTATTTTTCCACCCTCTATCAGCAATGTCATGATTGGAAATCAGTATAGGCTCACCATTTTTGACCCTAAAACCAAACCTTCCTGGACCAAAACTCCTTAAATCCACAGTATATGCCAACTCTTCTAAACCGGCAACCAAATCAGCCCTCTCTCCTAATCTAACTAGGGTTTGCAAGTACCTCCACCCTTGAGGCATCATTTGGGCGTAGTTGAGTTTGGTAGAGGAGAAGAACTTCATAATCAAGTCGGGAAAAGGGAATCGTAAGCCTATAACAAAGGGATACTCTGGGAAGCATACCCAAGTGGGAGAATAACATTCGGAGGTCAAATCAGGGTGGGTGAAGTAGACCGTTGAATCAGGCATGGCGTGGTTCTTCTTAATAACCTCTAGGTTAGCCTTAGGCATTAGACATTTCTCATTATCAGGTTCCTTCAATAAATTTTGGGTTATGAAACCCTTGGGCAAACCCTCGTCACTCTCAACCGCGACTATCTTCTTCCGACCCATTTTTTCAACTTAGAACAAGAAATCAAAGATGAAATTGAAGAGGAGACAAGAAACTCACCGTAAGTATCTACTCAATTTTTCGCCCCAACCGTCTTCCTTGGTTCTTCTCCTAGAAACCTCTGCGAAAGTAACGTTTTTGATTTGGTGAAAGGGAGAGTTGGAGAAAGGGACTACTTATTTATGAAGGTTGAAGGTGGTTGGAACTCTAAAAGCGATCAAATCTTTTTGCCTCGGGAAACTACTTAAAACCGTCCCATCGCGTCCCTTTTAAAAACCGTCATCTTTTTTTCCTTATTTGGCAAACCTTTTGAATTCTTTTGTTTCTTTCTATTCTTCATTTTAAAATTCAAAAAGTTTGGGGGCAATTGTTGGGCCCTACATTTTCAGTCAACATGTTTACAACTTACACTTAACAACTTGGTACTAACAACTTGAATTGTTCTATTTACCACTTGGTTTTCTACAGGTTGGGACCAGTAACGCTATTCCTATTTTATAGGGCACGTGTCAAAGGAAGCAATGACTAAGTCAAAAATGTTTCTTCAGCGACAAATCTTATCTTCTCCCTCAAACAGCAAATGGCGGAAATATCTCTATTGGATCAACCTCTTTCCCGAGTTTATAGGCCCATGATTCTCTTTGTAGTTAGCCGTTGTGGAGAGGTATAAAAGAGACATACCACTGTATTTTGCACACACATGATTCACTAGCTTAAGGTCTCTTTCAATACGCTCATAGTACTGTAATCCTCAAGAACATTTAGTAAACTTTCGGTCAAGGCAGGAGCCAGATCCTCCCGGGGTTTTATGCCGGCGAACAAGTTGTTCAAGGGCTTTCCCTAGTCAACAAACATCTTGTGTCCATTTCTATTCAACTTGATAATCATTGTACCTAGATTCTTATCACTTTAGTCACTTTTCTTCTCATCTAATTCGCTTGTTGAAATTTGACCAAAACAACTATTAAGTCACAATAATCCATCACATGGTATGCATACACATGCTAAATCCAATGATATCATGCAATATATAACTTAACAGTATTGAATAGCAACAATTCAACAACATGGTATTAATACTCCTGTTCAAACCAATAATACAGTGCAACATTTATGTCATGCACTAAATAAACCAATATCCATGAATATGCAACTAATAAGGTACAATGTAAATCAAGTAAGTCCTGCATATTCACATAATATAATATACCTTCTCTTAAAGGTTCAATACTATTTTACCAAGTTTTGATCACTTTGGTGAAGTTCTGTAATGTCCATCAATTCTTTCTAACAATATTCAATTATTCACTTAATACTCTTTTGACAAGATATGATTTCTATAGATAGCTCATATATTGTACTAAACTAGGGTATCCCAATAGTTCAACTATAATCCTCATTCCTTATTGAGTACCTTTCGTAAAAGGTTCAAGTATAATCTACTAAGATACAATCAACTTTGGTATAATTTCCATAATGCCTTTCATCTATTCCCCACAATACTTAGTAAACTTGTTCAAATCTTTTAGACAAGTTAAACATCTATACAAACCATATATGGCACGTCTCAATCGGAGTCCGTATGAAGAAGTTATGACCTCCGGAAGTTCGCCCTTGGTATTTTCCGTATGCTCGGATGGAGAGCGGTCCGGATTGGGGTACTTACACTAGCCAGCTCAATTCCCGCTATCAATGCTTCATACTTTGCCTGATTATTTGAGGCAGGGAACTAGAACCTCAAGGCCTTTTCATACTTGCAATCTTCCTCTAAAGATACCAACATGATTCCCGCACCACCCTTATCTTTATCTGAAGACCCATCAACAAGGAGGCTCCAACAATTTAGTGGTCTCTCCTTTGCTTCAATCAAACTTGGCACAACTTTCTAAAGAGCTATTCCCTTGGTTGTCGCCTCTGCCAACTCCGCCTGCGACTTCGTAAACGAAGTTTCTACAATAAAATATGTCAACGCCTGCACCTTGATTGCCTTACGAGATTCATACTTGATGTCAAATTCTTTCAACTCAACGGACCATTTCAGTAGCCTTCTCGCCGTATCTGGTTGTTGGAGAATATTTCTTAGTGGAGCGTCAGTTAAAACTTTGATAGTATGGGCCGTGAAGTAGGCTCTCAACTTTAAAGTGGCAACCACAAAAGCATACGCCAATTTTTCTGCATTGAAGTATCTCGCCTCCACTTCACTAAGTGCCTTAGACACATAATATACTGGCTTTTGAACGTTACCAACCTCCTTTACCAAAACAACGGCAACCCCAAAAGCCGATGCCGCCAGATATACAAACAGTTCATCTCCTTCAATTGGGCTACACAACAGAGGCGACTTCCCAAGATAACTCTTCATTTTCTAAATTGCCTCCTCACATTCTTTGATCCATGAGAATTTCTATCATCCTTTTAGGACTTTGAAGAAAGGAAGACATCTTTCAGCTGATCGTGAAATTAAACGCCCCAAGGCAATGATTCTTCCATTCAAGCGTTGAATCTCGCAGATTTTTTTTGGTGGTGACATGTCAAGCAAGACCTGTATTTTCTCTGGATTGGCTTCTATTCCCCTTTTATTCATAAGAAAACCCAAGAACTTTCCCGCCGTGACCCCAAAGGTGCACTTGCTGGGATTCTACTTCATAGAATTTTTTCTCAAGCTATTGAATGTCTCAGTGAGATCATCCAGGTGGTCGCCATCCCTTGTCTTGATTACCATATCGTCTATATAAGCTTCAATATTCCTCCCAATTTGTGACTTAAACACTTTATTGACCATACGCTGGTATGTCGCTCAAGCATTTTTCAACCTAGACAACATCATTTTGTAGCAAAAATTTCCCTTTGGAGTTTTGAACGCGGTTTTTGCCTTATCTTCCTCCGCCATTTTTATTTGATGATAACCTGAATAAGTGTCAATGAAGCTGAACACCTTGTGCCCTGCTAAGCAGTCCACTAATTTATCAATCTTCGGCAAAGGATAGCAATCCTTGGGGTATGCCAAATTCAAATCTGTAAAGTCTATGCACATCCTCCGTTTCTTGTTCGCCTTTAAAACGATTACAAGGCAAGCCATCCATATTGGGTATTGAATTTCCTTTATGATTTGCGCCTTTCAACAACTTTTCCACCTCCTCCAAAACTGCCTTTTCCTTTTCTGCCAACAAATATCTAAATTTTTGTTTGAACGGCTCCACATTTGGATCTACATTGAGGCAATGCATGATGACATTCTCATCTATTCTCCTCATATCTTCAGGTTGCCAAGCAAACACATCCAAACTCTACTTTAGAAACTCAATCAGATTATCCCGCTCTTCCTTGGAGAGTTGTTTCTCGATCTTGATCTTCTACTCAGGGAAACTACTATGGATCTCCACCTCCTCCAATTCTTCCAAAGCTTGAATTTCTGCCTCATCTCTCACTTGCAAAGTGTCTACATCTATTCTCTTCCTTTTCTTGCTACTTGCGAGAAACTCTTTATCATTCTTTGATAACACCTTTTCTGTGGGCTATTAATCTAAAGTCTCAACCTCCACTTCCTCGCACTCCTCAACTTCCCCTATTCTAGGTTCTTCCATCTGCACTAGCCTAACATCCCTTACACACTCTAGAGTTGGGCTTATGCGAATCAATTCCATTAAAAAATCCATCTCGCCAGATTCCTCTGTTTTTCCATCTTCTATCAACTCTTCTTACACAATCTTCTTATGCGTTTCCCGCCTTTCAATATACCTCCATTCTTTCTCCCTCTACCTCTTTGATTTCCCCCATTGCTATGATTGTCGAATTTTTTCTCATACTTTCTGTCTCTTCCAATTCCATCTCCCCCTCAAAAGCGGCAATCATATTGATGCACAGTGGGCGAGCTGCTGATATTGTGGTCAATGAGCTGGTGCTTGCCGCCTTTCCTTTTTGCATTTCTCTTTTCACCCTCTGATGGGGAATTGACATAACCATTTCAAAGCTTTGCATAAACGGGATGCCCACTATGGCAAATAAGGAGAAACTAAGCCAATTGCCATAAACTTTACCATGCGAGTTCTCATAACTTTCCTTCCCCAATTTCCACTGCTAAGGCAATTGTCCCCTTAACCCTCACAGTTTGGTTTGTGAAGCCTTCCAAGAAACCATTGTAAGGGGAAATTTGCCTCAGTGTACTTCATTCTCTTAAAAGCATCATAGTACAAGATGTTGCGGCTAGCCCCTGAGTCTACCAAAACTCCTTATATGATGTTATTTCCCGAATAGATTGTGATTACTACTACTGATTTCCATGACTAGCTCTTACGGCCAACTCCCTTCTCGAAAAAATTATTACCCTATCCTCATTAGGCGGGTATTCTGGCACATTGAACACATGCGACAAGCTCATCATCAGGTTATCAAGCTGAGTAATGCTTGGAGTTGGGTCTTGGATCACATCTATTAGATTTCTCTCATCTTGTGTCACCTGACCATCTTCTTTCTTGACATACTCTCCCAGCTCGCCATCATCAATCTTCATCTAAATAACCCTCTTCAAGTTGTAGCAATCATCAGTTGCATGCCCTTTCTCTTGGTAATACTCGCATAAGCTATTCTAATCTCTGTGAGCAACGCCCATTTTTGGCACTGGAAAGGTCGGCAGCAACTGCACCATCTTTAAGATCTCGCAGGGCCTGGTGTTCAACTTAACAAACTTCACAATCTTGCTTGGCTCACGGTCTCCTCCACAGCCACCTCCTCTTCCACCTTGGCTACTACGACCTCCGCTGATTCCATCTTTTTCCTCTTTAACATATTCTATCCTTTCCTTCACATTCTTTCTCGCCACCGGAGTTGACGGGGAACACCGGAACAACATCATTATCATCTCCTCCATAATATTCGCTTGCCTGCTCGTACAACTCGCCTGCGGTTTCTGGCAACCTCATTCCTAGTTCTCACTTGAAGTGGCCTGGCAATAAGCTCGCGTTGTAGAGCATGTTGATGTTGCGTTTCTCTACGTCTAATATCTGGTTAGCCACCTTCATGAACCTTTTTGTGTAACTTGCAATTCCTTTGCCTTGTTTCTATCTAATTCCACACAACTCTTGCTTTCTCACTAGCTGCGCTCCAGAAGCACTTAATCTCGCCAAAAACTTCCTCTTAAAATCTTGGTACCCAGTAATTGATTCTATAGGTTGTGTGAGGTACCACTCTATAGCATGGTCAGTCAGTGTATTGGCTAGAGCCCTGCATAATATTGCCTCATTCTTGGTAAGCATTGACATCGTCACCTCAAACCCGCCAACATGGGTTTTTGCCCTTGTCCTTCCTGAGTATTCAGACAATGTCGGCATGTGAAAAGTTGGATCTGGATCAGCATCTTGAATTTCTTTCACGAAAGGCGTCAAGTAAGAGTCCTTATCCTCATTCATTTTCTTTCCTGCCTCAAGTTCCTTAATCCTCTTCTTTTTTTCTCCATTTTCTCATGTTGACTTGGTTCCTTATCTCTGCGAGACCTTTCAGAATCTCTAGACCTCTCCTCTAAATGCATTGAACGTCTTGGCCTATACGTCCTGTCCATCGTTGATCCAGTGTCAATCTTATAGATCATCGTACTCATAGTAATAAGATGAATCTCGCGTGTTGGTCGACTTATAATACACTTTCCTCCTTTTTCCATCTTCCACAATTTCTTGTGACCTCTTTTTTCTTATTCCTTCTTATCTCGCCCTTCCAACTTCTTGCCTTTCCTCCAGGGGCCTATCCTTAGGTGGCGGCATGTCACGATCTCGCCTATCCTGTCCTCTTGACACACTCTTGCCAACAGCTTGTCCCCTTACTGGACTATTTTTGGTCGTTCTCCCCATAACATTCTGCGGGATTGGAGTAGGTTACTGTCTCATTTCCCTAAGCTTGTTATTATTGGCGAGAGTTTGTAACAACGGGTCATTTGCTTTTATCTGCTCTGCTTTCGCTCTGATTTCAGCTTTTGTGAGGTGCAAAGTCTCTTGCCTTTCACATATCGCCCCTCTCATATCATGACACTCCCTATCTTCTCGCTCCCTCCTCCTTCAAATGGTGGACTCTGTCTCTGTTGACTGCACGCCTCCCTCTAGGCCTGACTCAACAGGTGTAAGTACCCCAATCTGGATCACCCCCTTTCAAGCACACGGGAAGCACCGCAGACTCATCAACGCAGTCTCGACGACCACTGGCACTCAAAACCCTCTCAAAACCCCCAGCCAAACCAAGGGAGGGGCCTTTCTGGGACAAAAAGGGACAAAAGGACCTTTTGGGAATTTTCAGGAAATTGGAAAAGCATACATGGTCCGTACGGACCTCTTTGCTTTAATAATTACTGAATCCTCTTAAAGTCCACAATATTCCCTCAAATCCCGGGGAAAATGATTACCCTCCTGCAGAGTTGGTCCGTACGGACCTCTTTGCATGTCAAGTTGGTCCGTACGGACCTTATTGCTCAGGGAACATCATAATTGCAGAATATTCACCATCATCACAGATTCCCTCAAATCGAGGAAAACCAAAAGTCTGGATTACCAGGGAGGTCCGTACGGACCTTCTTGCACCAAATCTGGCACTATAAATAGAGGGCTCCCCCTCCTCATTTTCACACACCTCCCACTTCTCTCTTCCTCCCTAGGCCTTCTGGCTTCCCCTCTAAGTCCTCTCGAGGCACTCCCGGCCCCTTTCGGATCCTTCTGAGGCCTTCCGAGCTCCCTTGTGGTGCTCCGAAGCCTCCCCGAGCGCTCCCGCGATGCTCCCGCGCTGCCCCGAGGCACTCTCGAGGTACTCTGAGGCCCCTCGTGGTACTCCGAGGCCTTGCCTGGTCTTTCCACGGTGTCCCGGCTCTTTCCGAGTCAAACCGGCGATCCCAAACCACGCCGAACCTCTGCCCGAGTGATCCCTGCGATCCCAACGCACGCCGAACCTCTGCCCGAGTGATCCCTGCGATCCCCACGCACGCCGAACCTCTGCCCGAACGCAGCCTGCAACATCAACTCACGCCGAAACTCTGTCCGCAGACAATCGGTCCCTCCCGAAGCAATCCCGATCCGTACCGGAACGCTACTCCGACCTCAAACACTATTCCTCAGCGGAAGACAGACACGAACCAACATTGGTAAGGCTTCCTTCCATTACTATTTCAATACATTTCAATACGTAGTGTACAATGTAGACATCCGACAAAGCATGCATTTTTTAAAAAAAGCACACACACACACACATAACATTTTAAAGGATATTAGGGGTATCCGAAAGACTCGTTTTACGAGGCGACTCGGGTGAGCTCTAATATTCTAATATTCTCTTCCCGAGGAGTCATCTGACCTCCGAACTCAAAATCTCATCACACAAAAACAGTTTAAAATTATCTTTAAATTGATGCCCTTTTTCAATGTTTTGGGCTTAATAAAAACGGCGTGGCGACTCTACAAATGCGAAAACAACGGCGAGACACCTCCAACTCGGAAAAAACCCGCTGCAAAGCGGGGGAAGAAATGCCAGATGCCGGGGCGCGATCGCGCTGCCTTCTCGGATCCGGGTAATTTCAGTTGGCGACTCCGCTGGGGATTTTTTGTTTTAAAATCTTTTTAAACAAAATAAAAGATTTTTAAAAACGATGATGAGGTTCAAACTTTCATTTTACCCCTTTCTTTAACTGTTGTGTGTGTGTGCACGTGCTTTACTTTTTATTTTACAAAAAAAAATAAAAATACAAAAAAAATGCATCAATATACATCTGTGCATACATTTAAAATTCCTCAAAAACTTCTGTTTTACTCAGAAAAATAATTTTAGAGACCGCACACTACTCGCACTGCTGCCTCGGTTACACCGCACACTACTCGCACTGCTGCCTCGGTTACACCACACGCTACGCGCAGCTTCTTGCCTCGGATACACTTTGCACACTACAACCCTTAACCCGGAGTGGTCTCGGTTGCGATCCGTTTGGTCTTCCTAGGCCTCTTGGACGCGCACGGGATCATTCCAAACATCCCATCCTAGCCAAGCGTCAACCCTGCACGTTGAGTCTTGAGTCACACTCTCTCCAGACTCGGTTGGTTTTACCCGGTCAGGTGTCATACGGCTGGATATATATACCATGTCGGCCATTTTCTGAGTCAAGGCTCGGAACTCAAGATCCCTTGCGCAAGCAAAGCGATGAAAGGTCATGCTAAAATCTTGACCTGATCTTGATTTCCAAAGCTACACCCAGACGATGTTCCGTCCCGGATATACATCCATGCCCACATGACACCATGTCATCAAGCCTTTGATACGTCAGCCATGACAATATGACCCGGCCAACGCCTAACGTCACAGATCCCTTGCACAAGCAAGGTAAAGAGAGGTCATGCCGAACTCTTGACCTGATCTTGACTCAGTGGCCGGCTCGGTTCACTATTCACATGGCTAATGCATCAAAACGAACATGACAGGCTCGGTCCTTAGGTTCGATTTTTCTTTTAGGCCGGTGGAAACCGCTTGCACTATAGGACCCTCGCACAGTGTCCACCCTGGGATGTCGAAATACAGGTGCAAAACGAGGGGCTTATAGCCGCACAGATGGTCTCCACTGACCCAGGATCTAGCATAGTTGCGAAAAAGAAGAGCAATCATTTCCAACCTACCTAGGATTCTGAGAAAACATGTTTTAAGTAAACTAAAATCATAAAAAAGGAAACGGAAACCGCATGCCACGTGAGCTTTCCCCCTTTTATCCCGTTAGGCCATTCCTGTGTCTAAACCTTGCCCATCACCCTCCGGCTAACAAAGAGTGGCCGAGAGTACCAGGAACCCGTCTCCCGAGTGTTAAAACAGCAAGGTCCTACCCCCTTCCCGGCTCTGTCACCGGGACGGTCAGTCGACTCCCCATGGCCAAGTCAGTGGATAACAACGATGAGAACGGGACCTTACCCCCAAGAAATTTCCCAACATTGGAAGAAGTTTGGCAGGTCCTCATGGCCATTGAGAAACGTCAAGGTGAGCAACAAGCCTGGATCGAAGGTGCCATGCACCACTTCGGAACATTAGCCACCCAACTACCCGGGGCTTCCCAAGTCATGACTGCTCCTACAGCCTCTAACGTCTCTCATTGTCTCCCAGAAATCAACCTGTTACCCTCATACGAGCCATGCAGTTATGACGTAAGGCCACAAGACATTCCGAAGAAAGCACGCCCATTCGGCCTCCGAGGTCCGGTACCACCGCCGAACAACGAACACATACGGTGGGACGTCTGCGATTGCGGTGCTTGTGCGGAAATGGAATTCCAGGATGAAATGAACGAGGGCCGTCCTCGAAGAAAGAAGAAGCCATCTTCTCAACAAAAACTGAAAAAGAGGTATGAATCCGGTGATCCCACAGTCGGAACCCTTGGAGAACCCTCAGGAAAGTTTGACTACTATGTCATCTACTCCAGCAAGTCAAGCTCTGCACAAGGCCATGGCAACGTCTGCTCTATGATCAGCTGGGACGAGCTCCGCACCGCCACCGAAGGCCCGAAGGTCCAGATAATCCAACCCTGTCTTGGGAAGATCTCAAAGCCACTATTGACGCTTCGGTAAAAGCCATGACGGTGAACGAATTGAAATGCGCGATCGGCCTTACGCCAATCGAGGCTCCTCCCACTACGTAAATGGGAGAGACAAGCAAAACCATAAGTCCGAAGTGAACGTTCGACACGTTCCTGGTCAAATCCCGATGAATCCTCCACGGACGGACAAAAGGCCGGCCATACACGAGGCCACGAACTGAAAAGGGGCCCTACGCCAAAGAAGTGAAACCTTGGACCCAAAGGCCGAAGATCTGTCTTAACACGGCTCAAGCGCACTCAGGCTAACATCTCACTCTGGTCCTTACTCACTTCATCTTACCCGCACAAGCTCAAGTTGGAAGAAAGCACGGCCCGGACCATGGTTCCCATCACGGTGACACACGATGAAGCGGTTCGGATGATTGGCAACGTTAATTACAGCAATATCATCACTTTCACGAGCTCGACCTTCCAAAATTTGGGTGACCACAATGAGCCTCTCTACATAACAGTTCAAGCGGACGAGCGTCGTCTCCCACGGGTTTTGGTAGATGGGGGATCATCCATGAACGTCCTTCCAGCCAAAATGATGGACTTGCTAGGGATCAAAGCAACTGATCTAAAGCCCTCGACTCAGGCAATCAAGGCATACGACTCAACATCCCGCCCAGTCTTGGGAATAGCCACCTTGAACTTGTGGTTCGGAAAATAAATGGTCCCGACAGATTTCCAAGTCATCGACATCCCGATCACCTTCACTGCCATTTTGGGACGCCCTTGGCTACACCAGATCAATGGGGTGGCATCCACTCTCCATCAGTGCATAAAGTTCGTCCAAGGAACAGATCTAACCATCATCTACGGCGATAGTGTAGTCACCGAAAGGACCGACACAAACGGCGTCCCAGTCTTGGAGATCAAACATGACGATGATGGCATGATGCTAACAGGGTTCACCATCGAAAGCCCAAAGGCCCAAGTATGCCACATAGACCTACCTTTGATTTGGGACAAGATCCCTCCCCCGATGAAAATGATGAAGCACATGAACTACATCCCGGGGCTCGGTTTGGGAAAACGCCATCAGGGCACCCAACAGGTCATCAATATCAAAGAACAGAATACCCTGCACGGCCTGGGATACATTCCTACTCCCGAACACATTGCGGAGGACAAGCGAGCTGCACGAAAACGCTCCACAGATAACAAAAGAGGCTTGCACGCAATCTTCGATCTTCGTCCTTACAGCTTCGACATGACCAAATACTTCACAAAGGAGGCCGGCAACTTGGAAGAAGATCCAGGAAAGGGAACAGAGCTGATCAGCGCCAAACAAAGCTGGCCGACAAACATGGACAAGCTCCAGCAAAACCTGGCTAGATTCAGAGGCCTCAAGCCAAATCCCGTCCGAAGAGCATTTCTCGACACACTGCCTCTACTGGGATCCATGACCACCACTATTCACAACGAATTTTGGTTTGGGAAAACCCCCTCTTTGGCAGAAGAACTCGAAAAACTCTCTGTCAATACTCCCTCCTTCAACAAGCGGGACGAGTCTGCATTCGAGCTAGTAATGCCCAAGACAAAAGCAAAAGACTCCGCAGACAATGTTTGGGACGAGCCACTGCTCCACCTGCTCTTCAAAGAAGAAATCGAGATGCCAGATCTAATCGATTTTGTTTCTGATAACTCTGTGATAGCAATGATTGGGAATGGTGACATAAAGCCCTTCAAGCCCCATCTCCTATCAAGCTCATTGCCACTCAATAACTGGGCCACCTTCTCCGGACCCACAGCTAGCAAAAAGGACATGATCGAACAACTTGGTCTGACCCCTCGAGTCCTAGAGTCTAGTGTCAAAACTCATCCTGAGTCCATTATCTTTGAATTTGAGTCTCTCGAGTCATCTGATGGCCTCACGCCAGAAGATTACGAACTCATTGCCAATAATGTATTCCCGTATGCGCTTAATGAATGCTTCGATCTTTCCGAGTATCCTCTCATTGCATCTTTAACAACTGATAAATTAACTAACACACAAACAGTTAATAACGATTCACTTGATAAAGAAGCAGACACATTAAACGAACAATACATTAAGCACATCTTTAAGCATGTTGTCAAACGAGAGAAAAACCGGGCCCAAGCTGCCGAGGAGGTTTTAACCAAAGTGAATTTGGGAAGCTGGCGAAGAGCCAAAAGAGACGCAAATCGGAAGTTTCTTCACCGGCACAGAGCAAGACGCATTGACTGCACTGCTCAAAGAGTTCGTGGACGTGTTCGCTTGGTCTTACCGAGACATGCCCGGATTAGATCCTAACATTGTAGAGCACCGGATTCCCTTGAATCCCGAGGCTAAGCCCATCAAGCAAAAGCTACGCCGAATCAAGCCAGAATGGTCTTTACAAGTCAAAGAAGAGATCAAAAAAATGCTCCGCGTCGGCTTCATCAGGGTGATCGAGTACCCCACATGGCTCTCCAATATCGTCACGGTCACCAAGGCCAATGGAAAAGTGCGTTGCTGCGTGGACTTCCGAGATCTCAACAAAGCAAGTCCCAAGGACGATTTTCCACTACCCAACATCGACATGTTGGTAGACACTCTACAAACCAATTTCAAAGTCAAGTCCTTCGTGGACGGGTTTGCCGGCTACAATCAAATCAAGATGGCCGAAGAAGACCAAGAAAACTGCCTTCACAACCCCACAGGGAACCTCTTGCTACACGGTAATGCCGTTCGGACTAAAGAACGCTGGGGGCTACCTACGACGGGCTGAGAACCGCCCTCTTCCACGATATGATCCACAAAGAGATCGAAGTGTATGTCGATGACATGATCATCCACTCAAAGGGATCAGATGGACAACACCTCACAGACCTAAGAAAATTCTTGGTCGCACGCTCCGAAAACACTCAATGAGGCTTAACCACCGCCAAATGCACATTTGGGGTTAGCCGAGGCAAGGTTTTGGGATACATGGTCACCGAGAGAGGCATCGAGGTTGATCCTCAAAAGATCAAGGCCCTCATCGAAATGAGACCATCGCAAACTCGAGCAGGAGGTGAAAAGCTTCATGGGCCGCCTACAGTATATCAGTCGCTTCGTCAACCAATTGACCTCTATGTGCGAGCCAATCTTCAAACTGATGAAGAAGAACGCCGACATCGAATGGAACTCAGAATGCCAAGATGCCTTTGAGAAAATAAAAGCATACCTTGTGAGTCCTCCGATTCTCTGTCCTCCCCACGAGGAAAAGCCACTGTTGCTATACCTAAGCAGGCCGACACCGCATGGTTGGAGCCATGCTCTGTCAAGAAAAGAAGGAGTCACGAGTCGAAACGCCATCTACTTCGTCGGTCGAAAGTTTCAAGGCGGCGAACTCAATTACTCGGCCCTCGAGAAAACTGTGCGGCTCACGGTATGGGTTGTCGGGAAACTACGGCACTACATGCAGTCGCACACGGTACACTTGGTTTCCAAAATGGATCCAGTCAAATACCTCTTCGACAAACCATCTCTGTCAATGAGACTTGCCAAATGGTCCTTCTTCCTAGCGGAATTTGACATCAAGTACGTAAACCAAAAGTCAATCAAGGGACGGGCCATGGCTGAACAACTGGCTGATTTCCCAACCGACGAGGCTCGAGGCCCCGAACCACAATTTCCAGACGAGGGAATCTTTGCAATTGAAGGCGAAAATCGATGGCAACTGTTCTTCGATGGAGCAGCCAACAAAAAGGGAAACGGCATCGGTATGCTCTTGGTAGATCCCAAGGACGAGCACACCCCAATTGCTATAAAGCTCAATTTCGAGGTAACCAACAACGCCGCCGAATATGAAGCCTGCGCTGCTGTAAGTACCCCAATCTGGATCACCCCCTTTCAAACACACGGGAAATACCGCAGACTCATCAACGCAGTCTCGACGACCTCTGGCACTCAAAACCCTCTCAAAACCCCCAACCAAACCAAGGGAGGAGCCTTTCTGGGATAAAAAGGGACAAAAGGACCTTTTGGGAATTTTCAGGAAATTGGAAAAGCAATAATGGTCCGTACAAACCTCTTTGCTTTAATAATTACTGAATCTTCTTAAAGTCCACAATATTCCCTCAAATCCCGGGGAAAATGATTACCCCCCTGCAGAGTTGGTCCGTACGGACCTCTTTGCATGTCAACTTGGTCCGTACGGACCTTATTGCACAGGGAACATCATAATTGCAAATATTCCTCCATCATCACAGATTCCCTCAAATCGAGGAAAACCAAAAGTCTGGATTACCAGGGAGGTCCGTACGGACCTCTTTGCACCAAATCTGGCACTATAAATAGAGGGCTCCCCCTCCTCATTTCCACACACCTCCCACTTCTCTCTTCCTCCCTAGGCCTTCTGGCTTCCCCTCTAAGTCCTTCCGAGGCATTCTCGGCCCCTTTCGGATCTTTCCGAGGCCTTCCGAGCCCCCTCGTGGTGCTCCGAAGCCTCCCCGAGCGCTCCCGCGACGCTCCCGTGCTGCCCCGAGGCACTCTCGAGGTATTCTAAGGCCCCTCGTGGTACTCCGAGGCCTTGCCTGGTCTTTCCACGGTGTCCCGGCTCTTTCCGAGTCAAACCGGCGATCCCTAACCACGCCAAAACTCTGCCCGAGTGACTCCTGCCACCTCAACGCACGCCGAACCTCTGCCCGAGTGATCCCGACGATCCCCACGCACGCCGAACCTCTGCCCGAACGCAGTCTGCAACATCAACTCACGCCGAAACTCTGTCCGCAGACAATCGGCCCTTCCCGAAGCAATCCCGATCCGTACCGGAACGCTACTCCGACCTCAAACACTATTCCCCAGCGGAAGACAGACACGAACCAACATTGGTAAGGCTTCCTTCCTACACTATTTCAATACCTTTCCATACATAGCATACAATGTAGACATCCGATACAGCATGCATTTTTAAAAGCACACACACACACACAACATTTAAAGGATATTAGGGGTATCCGAAAGACTCGTTTTACGAGGCGACTCGGGTGAGCTCTAATATTCTAATATTCTCTTCCCGAGGAGTCATCTGACCTCCGAACTAAAAATCTCATCACACAAAAACAGTTTAAAATTATCTTTAAACTGATGCCCTTTTTCAATGTTTTGGGCTTAATAAAAACGGCGTGGCGACTCTACAATGCGAAAACAAACGGCGAGACACCTCCAACCAACGCTAAAGCGGAATAAAGCCAGATGACGGGGCGCGAACGCGCTGCCTCTCGGATCCGGGCGACTTTCCCGAAAAGCGACAAATGCGAGATGCCGGGGCTCCGCGCGCGAGCCGAATCCCGGGTAATTTCAGTTGGCGACTCCGCTGGGGAATATTTTGTTTTAAAAACTTTTAAACAAAACAAAAGATTTTTAAAACGATGATGAGGGTCAAACTTTCATTTTACCCCTTCCTTTAACTGTTGTGTGTGTGTGCACGTGCTTCGTTTTGATTTTACAAAAAAAAAAATAAATATACAAAAAAAATGCATCAATATACATCTGTGAATACATTTAAAATTCTTCAAAAACTTCTGTTTTACTCAGAAAAAGAATTTTAGAGACCGCACACTACGCGCACTGCTGCCTCGGTTACACCGCACACTACTCACATTGCTGCCTCGGTTACCGCACGCTACGCGCATCGTCGCTTTGCCTCGGATACTGCTGCACACTACAACCCTCAACCCGGAGTGGTCTCGGTTGCGATCCGTTTGGTCTTCCTAGGCCTCTTGGACGCGCACGGGATCATTCCAAACATCCCAACCTAGCCAAGCGTCAACCTGCACGTTTGAGTCTTGAGTCACACTCTGTCCGGTTCGGTTGGTTTTACCAGTCAGGTGTCATACGGCCTGGATACGTATGGATACATATACCATAGGCCATTTTTTCGAGTCAAGGCTCGGAACTCAAGATCCCTTGCGTAAGCAAAGCGATGAAAGGTCATGCTAAAATCTTGACACGATCTTGATTTCCCGGCTACACCCGACGATGTTCCGTCCGGATATACATCCATGCTCACATGACACCATGTCATCACGCCTTTGATACGTCGGCCATGACAATATGACCCGACCAACGCCTAACGTCACGGATCCCTTGCGCAAGCAAGGTAAAAAGAGGTCATGCCGAACTCTTGACTCGATCTTGACTTAGTGGTCGGCTCGGTTCACTATTCATATGGCTAACGCATCAAGCGAACATGACGAGCTCGGTCCTTAGGTTCAATTTTTCTTTTAGGCCGGTGGCAACCGCTTGCACTATCGGACCCTCGCTGGGAAATTTGTTCACCTGGGATGTCGAAATACGGGTGCAAAACGAGGGGCTTATAGCCGCACGGATGGTCTCAGCGACCCAGGATCTAGCATAGTTGCGAAAAAGAAGAGCAATCTTTTCCAACCTACCTAGGATTCTGAGAAAACATGTTTTAAGTAAAATTAAAACAACAAAAAAAATAAAAATAAAAGAAACGGAAACGGAAACCGCATGCCACGTGAGCTTTCCCCCTTTTATCCCGTTAGGCCATTCCTGTGTCTAAACCTTGCCCGTCACCCCCTCCAACTAACAGAGAGTGGTCGAGAGTACCCGGGAACCCGTCTCCCAGTGTCAAAACAGCAAGGTCCTACCTCCTTCCCAGCTCTGTCACCAGGACAATTCGTCAACTCCCCATGGCCAAATCAGTGGATAACAACGATGAAAACGGTAACCCACCTCAGACAGCTGATCCTCACATGGCTTGGCTGATCGAACAAATGAAAGACATGCAAGGCAAGCTAGCTAGTTCTCGGAAGGACTCCCTCACCTCGCTGCGATCCGAACAAAGTGGTCCCTCTCCCTCAAAGTTCGGGATGCCGGAAATGGAAAAGTTTGACGGGACGGAATGCCCAAAAACCCACATCGACACCTACGTCACAGGTATGAGAGCGAAAGGGGCAACCCCTCACCGAGATGGCGAGATCACTTTCGGCATTCCCTCAAATCCACAAAGCACTAAGGTGGTTCCTCAATGTGAAGGAAGAAAACCGCTCCACATGGGATCGGATCGGTGAAATCTTCACGGAGAAGTACCGCGCCAACCTTGAATGGGAGACAAACCGCCATGACACTGCAAGCCACCGAACAAAAGGATGACGAACCAAGTAGGTGAGTTCTACAAAAGATGGAACCGGAAGCTAAGCGAGATAATGGATCCACTTTCCAAAGAAGAGCGAGATGGACATCTTCCATTCCCGCCTCAAGCCATCTTTGAGGACCTTGATCGGCCACCATTTCTATCAGGATCTCCGTGCTATGGTAACGCAGGGACAAAGTTTGAAAAGACTACGAGTCTTCAAAAGGCAACGACAACCTGCCTCATCTTACCGTTATCGAACAAACGGCAACTTCAACTCTGCCCGACCAAAGGAAAAGAAGCGGAACGATGCAGACATTACATTCGTGAACGGAGCTCAAGTAAACCGCGATCAAGCGGCCCCAAAGAATAACGGCCCCTCGCTTCCCACGGTTCCGGCATTTAGACAACCTCGAAATTCCCTTGGGTCAAGTATTTGAAGCTTTGGTGAAACGAAATCTTCTCAAGCCGCTCGAGAATTTCCAACCGAAGACTCCCAAACCCAACATGGATATGAGCAAGCACTACGCCTTCCACAACTATCCCGGCCACACCACCGACAATTGCTTCGTGCTCAGCGGGTGGTCGGGGGCTCATTGAGGAAGGAAAATTGAACGCCCTCGTGGTCCCAATACCATCGGAAATCCATTCCCCGAAAGCAGCCGGGGTAAACTCAATAGCCTTTGTGAAACTCCAAGCGAGAGCGGAACCACTGCAATTTCCGAAACCGTCGGCATCTTTGTCCACTCTGGCCGGGAGCGCGAAACAAGAGTCAAAAGGTCTCGTGACCGGGAATTCCGACAAGAACGCCCAAGGGCAACCGTGTCTCCCTACGATCTTTGCCCAGGCCCAGGCATACAAATGGATGGATCGAACGTTCCCGAGAAGAGGGCGAGTCCAGCGGTAGCACGGGAAGCAGCTTAGCCTTCACAGACGATGACTTGCCAATATGTGAGAATCGGCACAACGAAGCCCTCCTCATCCTCATAAAGATAGAGATGTTCTTCCTCCCGAACGTCTTGATTGATAACGGCTCCGCAGTCAACATCATCGCTTTGAGCACACTGAAACGACTCCGCATCGACCATTCTCTGATAAGGCCTTCACCTCGGGTAATCCGAGCCTATGATTCCACTGCACGACTGAAATTACCCGGGTTCGCGCGATGCGAAGGTGGTTGTCTTTCGCGGGGTGTTGGTGTCTGAGACCTCGCTTCATGGGAAGGAACAAAATGAGGAGTCGCCACGCGGTTTTTGTATTTTGAGCCCAAACATTGAGAAACGGCTATTTGTGAAAAGGTGTCGTTTTTATTGGTAGCAAAAACTTAGGAAAAGGCTTTTCTTTTTGAAAAAGGGGGATCATTTTTGTTGGCAGCAAAAACGAGTAAAAAGCTTTTTTGTACCAGAGATTGTTAGGTTCGGAGGTCAAGTTACGTTTCGGGTAGAGTATGACTAGATCGCCCGAAACGCCTCGCATGACGAGTCTTTCTACCTTTCTCGAAATCGTGTGTGTGTGTGTGTGTGTCTTTTGAAATGGGGGCTTGAATGACAAGCTTAATCTTGGTTTGAATGACAAACGTTGATTAGGTGACTTTTGAAAAGACGAGCGTTTGAATGACAAACGTCGGTTTGAGTTTGAAATGAGCGTTTGCGTGGCAAACGTCGATTTTGAGTTTGAAATGAGCGTTTGCGTGGCAAACGTCGACTTTGAGCCATACGAGTCATTGTTAACGAATTTTACGGGAAAAATGCGTATTAAATGATTTTAAGTATCAAATGGCGGCTTTGACTTTGAGTTTGAAGATGAGCATTCGGAGGCCGAACGTCATTTCGCGCGTTTTGAAAGAGAGTTCGACGGACGAACTCCGGTTTTGAACCGGGCATTACATTGTTAACGATTTTTACGGGAAAAATGCGTATTAAATGATATGCGATCAACGAATCGGGTTGCGACTCGGACTTTTGAAAAGTAAATACTATCACAATCCAAACGGATCGGACTTGTAAATGACAGTATTTAAAGCGGTGTCAACGGAATCAAACGATCCGGATTCGTAAATGACGATCAACGAGGCCAAACGGCTCGGAATTGTAAATGACGATCAACGAGGCCAAACGGCTCGGAATTGTAAATGACGATCAACGAGGCCAAACGGCTCGGAATTGTAAATGACGATCAACGAGGCCAAACGGCTCGGAATTGTAAATGACATGAAAGTAAACGGAGCGGGGTCGGAACGCCGTTTTAACCGTGATTACTTCTCTTACGGAAAGAAGAGGATCGAGGGCTAAAACGTATCGGACCCGTTAGACGGAGCGTCTACATTTTGATAACGGCGTGTCGAAAGCTTGATTATAGCGGCGGCGCGTAAGCAGAGGCAGACGGAAGATTCGAGAGAGAGGAGTTATACCTATGGCTAGGGTCGACTCCTTTGGCTCGGGAGGTGTGCACGGGACACGGAAAGTTATTCGAAAGGTTGTTTCGAAGTTGTAGGGTGCGTATTTGATCGAAATACGAAGGTTTCACGCGAATCGAGACAAAACGGGAGCTCGGGAGGGGTGAAAACCGGTTTGGACCGTGGGGTATGTGATTTTTGGTGTTAAAATCCTCCTCTTTGCCTTTGACGACAACTTCTATTTATAGGGTGAAAATTGCGGTAGGAGTCCGTAGGACTTGGGTGAATTTCGGGGTTTTGGGATTTTGGAAATGCAGGGGGACTTCGGCAATTTCGGGAAAAGTGCACGGTGAGTCCGGGGACTAGGCTTGCAAACCCGGGGGTATTTTGGTCTTTTGGCCTTGATTTGTGATTGACGAGTGACTAGAGGGAGGTGGCATGCGGGACACGTGTCTGTGACTCACCGAAGTGTGGGAGTTCGTTCCCGGTCTCGGTTTTGTCCGTTTTTAAAATAACGGTCAGGAAATGTCAAATGCCCCGGAAAGTGCCGGAAAATGCGTTTTTCGGGAAAGCCATACTTTACGTGAGATGTCACGTGCTAAGTACGGTTCGGCGTCGGGATGCAGGCGATCCGGGGCGTCTCGTTAGCACGGCAGCGGGAGTTTAACGAGTTCGGTTAACTGGAGCGGGCCGGTTAACGGATTTCGGTTAACTTTCGACGGATTTGGACGATCCGGATTTGGGTACTTACTGATTAGCCCCTCGGCGGCGTCTCCTCCGAAGGAGGTGGGGTCGTTGAAAAGATAAGGATCCAAATCGGGATGCCTTACTTTGAAGGAGACACAGTGCGGTCGGTAGGTGGACCCTTAGCGAAAAGGATTCCTACGTATCCGGCGGGAATCAAGCCGATCGTAGTTCGAAAAGGGGCGAGGCCGCGCTGGGGACCTTGACTGGCGAAGCTTGTTAGGAGCGTCTAAACACTGGATGAGACCATTCGCTAGGTACACAGCACGAATGGAGACTATTGGGAGCGTCGAACACTGGATGGAAGGCTGTTAGGAGCGTACGAACACAGGACACGAAACCTTCGAGGGCGTGTGGCGCCTCAAGCCGGAGTTGCGATGTTGACGAGGGCTTTCGTGCCTTGGGTCTTGGGCTTATTCTTTGTTGCCGGTTTTATCCTGGCAGGGATGAGCGTTCGGAGCTTACTTGGATGGCCGAAGAGGATTGTTGCAAGGCGTTCGTGCCTTGGGGTTCGGGCTTATTCTTTGTTCTGGGAGAGATGGCCCCATTTGCAAGGCGTTCGTACCTTGGGGTTCGGGCTTATTCTTTGTTGCCGGAGATGATGACCATTTGCAAGGCGTTCGTACCTTGGGGTTCGGGCTTATTGCTGTTGCCGGAGATGATTGTTTGCAAGGCGTTCGTACCTTGGGGTTCGGGCTTATTGCTGTTGCCGGAGATGACCATTTGCAAGGCGTTCGTACCTTGGGGTTCGGGCTTATTGCTTAGCGGAGATGACCATTTGCAAGGCGTTCGTACCTTGGGGTTCGGGCTTATTGCTGTTGCCGGAGATGACTACGAAGGTCTTGATAAGAGGGTGGAGGTCGGACCGCGAAGGTCGGGATTAACTGTTTGGAATCGGACCGTGAAAGGTCGCGATTGAGAATTGGAATCGGACCGTGAAAGGTCGCGATTGAGGATTGAAATCGGACCGTGAAAGGTCGCGATTGAGGATTGAAATCGGACCGTGAAAGGTCGCGATTGAGGATTGAAATCGGACCGTGAAAGGTCGCGATTGAGGATTGAAATCGGACCGTGAAAGGTCGCGATTGAGGATTGAAATCGGGCCGTGAAAGGTCGCGATTGAGGATTGAAATCGGACCGTGAAAGGTCGCGATTGAGGATTGAAATCGGACCGTGAAAGGTCGCGATTGAGGATTGAAATCGGACCGTGAAAGGTCGCGATTGAGGATTGAAATCGGGCCGTGAAAGGTCGTGATTGAGGATTGGAATCGGACCGTGAAAGGTCGCGATTGAGGATTGAAATTGGGCCATGAAAGGTCGCGATTGAGGATTGGAATCGGACCGTGAAAGGTCGCGATTTGAGAGTTTAATGGTGAGGATCATTTAAATTTTAACGTCGGGAGACGGAATTGCGAAATGTCAGGAGACATGGTTGAACGTTTGAATGTCAAACGTCAAGCGGGTAATTTAACGTCGGGGAGACGAAGCGTTAGTGAAAACTAGCGAGAATTTAACGTGCGGAGACGAGCGTTAGTGAGAACTAGCGGGTTTTATCCTCGGGGGATAGGGCGTTAGAAATGTCTAGCGGGGAAATTTTACACTTTCGGGGCCAAAAGTGGTAAAATTGGAATTGCCACAGGCGAGGGCAAAAGGGGCAAAAATTGTGCAGTGCGGTAAGAGTCCGGTCGGACTTTTGCATTTTCGAAAACTTTTTAAATGCCGAGGCAGGGAAGAAAATGGCCATTTCTTCCATTGTTGCCGGCGAGAGAGGAGAAAGAGAGAGAAATCAACCCAAATTGCAAGGTTTGCTCGAATTTGTGAGGAAAATCGCTATGGAGGGTGAAGGAGGACCAATGGCTCGCCACGGAAGGACCGACGACGAAAGAACTCGATTGGTTCGGACCATTCGAACCACCACTCTTCCATTGAATCCGGCGGAGTTTTATCCGGCGAGGGACCGCCACAACTCCAAGGGAGGGATCGAAAGACAAGTAAGTTCCCTACAAATTCCATTAATTTTAAGAATGTGCATTCTTTAAATGTTAGAAATTTGTTAGGAATTTACTTAGGGATTTTGGTGCCCGATTTGGGAGCTTTGACTTTGCTATGAATCGTTGTCGAAATTGACTAGGACGTAGTTCAATTGACATCATGGGTAGATGACATAAAAATTTTGGTTGCAAAATTCCATGTCTAAATGCATTTTCCAAAATTAAAGTAGCTTTAATTCGGGACGGAGCGAAATTTTCGAAAAATTCGAAAGAGTTTGAAAGTTCCGGATTCGACGGAGTTTTCGAAAGATTTTGAAAGTTCCGGATTCGACGGAGTTTTCGAAAGATTTTGAAAGTACGTAGGAAATGAATGAGAACCGTATCTGCATTGCATCCTTTTGACATGCGTTGTTGCATTTTGTTGACGTTGCTTGTCTTGTTTATGCGGGGACGGGGATGGTTGATACCCACAAGGAGAAGAGTCGGGGTGCCTTTGAGGCGGTGCGAGCATTGTGGGGCCTTATCCGGACGTAGCTCGAGAGGAGAGAGGAGTCACGGCAGTAGTGATTGACTCATTTGGGTTTATCGATCTTGTAAACTGCGTCGGTGATACGCCGAGGCGAGTCCATGTATGTCGCGGCGGCGAGTGCGGTGGGATACGACCCACACTTTCCATTTCGAGATGGGGGAGGCGACGGTGACTCCCACGGATTTTGCCGCTATCGGCTGGGTTGCCGACTTATGGCAGCGGCGGGTGTGGGTTGATGGTTACACCCGGAGCGGTTATGCAGGCTGCTGGGTTTCGATATTACCGATGCCGGGGGCTTAGGCATTCGGTACGAGCCGATGGAGCGTCACTTGAGGCGGGCGTTGCCGATTATCTGGGTCTTTGAGGATGACCGCGGAGCGTCGGCTCGAGGGTTCCTTTGGTTTGCGGCTGTCGGCGACTTTGTTTCCGACTTCCGACACGTCTTGTCACTTCCCTCTGCTCGGGTCGGCGGCAGTCTGGATGCCGTGAGGGGTTTGCGTGGGGGAGGCTGGGTGGCCGAGCTCTACCATTCTTTGGACGAGAGTTCTCGCGGGGAGAGGAGCACACATTTAGGCCCTTCACGCTTTGTCTTGGATGTAAGTTTACGTGCTTTTTCTCTTCCTTGCCTCTTTTATGTACTCGTATGTATACGCTTTGTAGGCGACATAACTTTCCATTCTCTTGGCAGTGCAGTGCTACGAGGTATTCGATCCGCGAGCTTGGGACATAAAGGAGCCGTGCAGTCCCTGTTCCACTGCCTTCTTTGGTTTGGCGAGAAGAAGGCGAAGAGGGCGGTCTCTTCGAGGTTGGCACTCGAGTGTCGTACGAGGAGATATCTGCGGCGAACTTGGAGTTCTCGAGAGGATCAGTGACACAGTGGAGCGGGTTTGATCATGTCGCGGTGCGGGTGCCGGCGAGACTACACGGCGGCGGAAGCTCTGGTGGGACTTCAGTGACGCCATGTATTTGGGGAGAGGGTGACCGTCGGCATAGGCGAGGGGTCTCTTCCATTGGTGCGGTGGATCCTCCTTTGTACATGCGGCATCCGGGAGATGCCGATGGATGGTGGAGGGTACCTTCGGGGTGTGTACTTCCGAGTACATCATAGCGGGGGCCGCTTATGATGTTTTCTTGAGATGGTGAGAGCCCGCGGGTGCGGCATAGGGAGGCGAGGTCCACTGGAGGTCCTCGACATTTTCTGTCCGCGAGCTAGGCTAGCGTACGAGGCTGGGCGGTTCGCGCGAGCGACTTGTGATCCGCTCCCGGCGGGCGAGACCACGATACGGGGCGGACCCCAATCTGCGGTAAGCATCTTTTACGATTTTACGCATTTGATAGTAGCATTACGCACATGATGCATACGTACTTTACATTCGCTTTCGATGATTTTCTGGTTCGCGGGTATACGCGTACGTACAATGAGGCCATGAGGGTGGTGGACGGGTGGTCCGCTACGCCCGGGAGGCTCGTGGAGTTCATGCGGTGCGGTTCCGGAGGAGCGTGGGCGTCCGCGATCGGGGCCGTCTAGGCGAGGGTTCGCTTGCTCCCGCGGTGGTGGGGAGGACTTCACGCGGGGTTTGGCCGGTTCGCGGGCGGAGCGGGCTGGATTTGGAGCTCCTTCTTGCGCACTCGGGCGCGAGAGAGAGTCCTCGAGTTCGCGTACTCAGGAGGCCCTTTGCCTATTCATTTGGAGGAGTTCGGCGAGTTCTGTTTGCGGCAGATCCGGCGGCGGCGGAGCGGTACGTCGAGTGTACGGATGACGAGCGAGGACTCAGAGTAGTCCCCTTTTCTTGCTTTCTTTCTTTACTATTTTGTTTAGACAAAATGCATGTATTTGTCGGGAACAAATTTTGATTTGAAATGTATTTGCAAAAAGGCGCCGTGGGGCGGAACACATGCTTCGCATATTTATTACGTGATCACCTTGATTATTTTCGGCAAATAAGCAAATAGGTTAATCAAAAATAAATAAAAAGGAGAAATGCATTAAAAATTGAACGGGTCAAAAATTAAGCATGTATGCACTAATTTTTAATTATTTGCTTGTTGCACGAGCCGGGCGGAAGGGATATTGTCATTTGTTGAATGAAATCGGGCGAGGCACGCGAGATTTCATAAGAGTGAACAGGGCATGGTTTGGAAATGTTTCCAACTTTAAAGCGGTAGGCTGCGAGTTGACCAAGTCAAGCTGCGAGAGAATCCGGCCGGACTTGAAATGAATTTCCAGATTCTTTAAATTGCGGTTTCGGCTTTGCAATTTGTAAGAAGCTGCGCATTGCTTTGCTCATTACGGTGAGTTCTTTTCCATTTCTTAAGGTTTTCTTCACCTTCGACATGGCTCCCTTTCCCAAGTTATCGTCTCGGATGCAAGAGCGATATTTGGACAACTTTCGATCGTGGGTACGGAACCACACGAGGCGAGAACAAAAGGTTTTCGAAGGCATTACGGGATTAAATCTGTTTGGGCTTTGAAGGAGCTCATGCCGGATTGGGATCTTTTGAGAGCCGCGTCTCGGTTACGGGACGTAAGGAGGAATGTGTACGGCTTTTCGTACAACGAAGTCACTCCTACGTTTGAAGATTTCCGGGCCGTGCAGGAGGACTGAGGCGGAGCAGCTAGTTCTTCCGTATCTTGGTGGCATGGCCACCGTTGAGAAGCTAGTGTCCTTGTTGGGTATCTCATTTGGAGAAGCATACGGGATGCTTGTCTGAGGATACCGATTATGTTGACATTTCGGGGCTTTGCCAGAAAGATTTGCCGGAGGCGAGGAGCGTCTTTGCGTGGGGCGCGTTTGCTCTGTGCGTGATTGCTACTCTGTTCACATTCACGTCTGCAGGTGTGTGCCATCACGGTGTCTTGGACACAGTGAGCGATGCGGAGTGGAGGAGACATCGTGCCATTGGTCTTGGGCGAGACGTTCACAGGCATAGGCCGGATGGCGGCCGGTAGCCGATACATGTGGGGAGGGAGTCCCGCTATGCGACCATGTGGTTGAGGAGAGGCTGCGAGATGATGCACGAGGTGCCAATGTCTGTGACGCTTGGTCTTTCTCGCGGCGTCCTCTGGTGATAGGGAGTAATCGAGTTGGAGCTACGGATGGCCGGACTTTGCACGCATCACTTGCGATGGTGGGTTCCCATTGGAAATTCTGAGACTTGTAGGACCGCTCGGGAGGGTGCATTGATCGTCGAAGTGCGGGGGCTGTCTCGAGACGTCTTTCTATATTCCATCATTGGTTACTGCGGCGATGCAGTGGAAGCGAGATGCCAGCTGGCGATCGAGTTATCTTGCTACCTTTGAGGTGGGATCTCTGCGAGATGGAGGATCCTTCGACGCTATTGCGATCACCGGTGGTGGCAATACACGTCCTTTCTGCCCGGGGTTCTCTTTCGCGGAGAGAGAGCCTTTGTTACATCGGCAACGATATACGGGTGAGTACGAAGAGTGTATAGGGGAGACACGAGATGGCTATCTTGTGGAGACGGAGTGGTGTTGAGTGCGATCACACAGACGGCTCGACCTTGAGGAGGACGAAGCGAGGGCTAACCACAGGAATCGTCTGGCGATGCCATGGCCGATTATGTGGCAAGTCTTGTCGGGAGGCCAATCAAAGCACTTGCGATGATGGCTCGAAGCGAGGCGGCTCGAGACGAGCTAGAGAAAGGAGGCTGTATTGACGGCCGCGGGATTGACGGAGGCGTCGGGAAGAGTCCACGAGCCGAGGTAGAAGGCCTGCGGAATATTTCTGCGAAGGTGAAGAACACTCGCGGGGAAAAGGGAAGGGGAAGAAGGATGAAGGACCTAGTACGGGAAACTAGGTTGACCTTCTTTGTCGAGTATCCATCCATTGTCATTGCGAGACACATTAATTGATTAATGTTTTATTGTAGTTTTGCTAGCGTGTAGCGAGTCAAGAGTTGGCCAGGTGCTTGAACTCATCAAAGAATGTTTTAACCGTTATGAATTTGTAGGTTAAATGAAAAGAGTTTTCGAAACACAAGCAATTGATGCTTATTGTATTTTTTTGTTTTTAGACCGAACCAATGATGGCTGCCTACGTTCCCCTTTTACAATTGGACTAAGGGGCTCGGGTCACCGTAGTTCGACACTTTAGGTGAATTTGAGAAAAACAAAGACAAAAGAAGTGCGACCATTTGTTTTTACCTGGATCATTAGCGGGAATGTATCCGGTTGGGTATTACTCTTTTAGCACTTTAATTTGCGAGGGGGCGGTGTATGGGGAAGGTGAGTTGACTCGTGCTCTTCCTCAAACGAAGTATCTGCGGAGCTTGCTTCCGTTCACGGGGTTAACGAAAGGGTTTCCGTCCAAGTCTGCTAGCTTCATGGCTCCTCCGGAGAAGATTCTTTGTACCACGAACGGTCCTATCCGGGTAGGCTCCCACTTTCAGGGGATTGGTGCGTAGGAGGCTTTTCCTTTAGCACCAAGTCGCCTTCTACGATGTCTCGGATCTTGACTTTCTTGTCGAATGCTCGTGCCATTACGCTCTGGTAGGCTCGAGTGTGTTCCATGGCTTTCAATCTGCGCTCGTCGAGTAGAGCAAGTTCGTCGTGACGGCTCTGTAGCCATTCGACTTCATTGATCCCGTTTTCCAAGAGGACTCGGAGGGATGGAATTTCCAATTCCACGGGTAACATCGCTTCCATTCCGTAGGTAAGTGCGAACGGAGTCTCCCTGTGGCGGTTCGGCCCGATGTTCGGTATCCCCGAGAGGGCTAGATGTAGCTTTTCGGGCCGGTCCCGACCTGCGAGTGGTCATCTTTCGATTATCATGGCGAGAGTCTTGTTGGTGCCTCTCTTGCACCATTGGTTTGTGGTACGTAAGGAGAAGACTGTGACGTGTGACTACGAATTCGGTCGGTAGTTGGTCACAATCTCCTTGAAGTGAGTCCCATTGTCGGAGATGATCTCGTTGGGCACTCCATATCGGCACATGATGTTCTCTCGGATGAACTCGGCCACCTTCCTAGAATTCGGTACCTTGTACGATCGGCTTCTACCCATTTGGTGAAGTAGTCGGCTGCGACTAAAATGAACTCGTGACCATTGCTCCCTGGAGGAGTGATCTTGCCGATGACGTCGATTCCCCATGTGGCGAAAGGCCGTGGCGTAGTCATGCGGTAGAGTTCGTGAGGAGGATGTGATTGAGGTTGGAAAACCGTTGACATTTGTCGCGGCTTCGGACGAAGCTGGATGCGATCTGTTTCCATTGATATCCAATAGTATCCCATACGGAGAATGATACGTGTCAATGCTCGGGCGTTCATGTGCGGACCGCGGGTTCCGTTGTGAACTTCGTTCATTAGCTCGGCGCTTTTTCTTTGTTTACACCGAAGGAGTGGCCCTTGGTGGCGCTTCTTGTACAACATACCCCCGAATGACGAAATGGGATGCCGGGCGTTTTAATGCCATCATGTTTTTGGCTTTGATCCCTTCTTTGTATTTTCCATCTTCATTTGTGAAGGAAGCTTCTCCGCTTTGGAAGGTCTTGGTAAATTTGATTATACCGGGGTTCGTCGATCGTTTCTTTTTCTTTTTCGATCTCACGGCAATAGGCGGGTGTTTCCGTCTGCCTATTACGAGGGGTTTCTTGCTTTCCCTTCGGGAATTTCGACAAGAGGCGAGGGTTGCCGGGCGTCTGCGAGCGGTTTCTGTCTCTTGGCAAATAGTGAAAAGAGATGTCCTTGGGCGAGCAATGAGCTCCTCCGTATGCGCGTGGTACTTCGAAGGCCGGAATCTACCGTCTTCCATTTGTTGGATACTTGATTGATGATCAATCTTTGAGTCTCCATATACATCCGGCTCTAAGATGTTGCGCTCGAGGCGGCTTCCAAACTCTTGCACGAGGCTTCGTATTCTGCTGCATTGTTGGTTGCTTCAAAATTCGGCTTGATGGCTATGGGAGTATGCTCGTCCTTGGGATCGACAAGGAGCATTCCAATGCCATTCCCCTTCTTGTTGGCTGCCCCATCGAAGAAGAGTTGCCGGCGGTTTCTTATTTGTCAAGTGAAAAGATTCCGTCGTCAGGAAATTGCGGATCGGGACCCTTAGGTTCCTTTGCTCGGGAAGTCGGCAAGGCGATGCGCCATTACTACGCCCTTTGTTGATTTTCGACCATGTACTTGATGTCGAACTCGGCCCGGGAAGAATGACCACTTGGCTAGCCGCATTGACGAGGATGGCTTGTCAAAGAGATATCGGACGGGGTCCACTTTGGAGACCGGGAGCAGAATGCGGCTGCATGTAGTGTTTCGGTTTCCCGACTACCCATACAGGCGGTACGGGTTTTCTACGATCTTGAGTAGTGAGTTCACTTCCTTGAAGCTTTCGGCTTACGAAGTAGATTGCATGCTCAACCTTGGAATCTTTGTTCTTGTGCCGGCATTGCTCCGATAGACGTGTACATTCTTGTCGAATACGGGAGTAGTGGCTTGTCTTCATGTGGCGGGCACGGGGTGGGGGATTCACCAAGTAGGTCTTGATCTTCTCGAAAATTTGTTTGGCACTCGGAGTCCCATTTGATGTCGGCATTCTTTTTCATCGGTTTGAACATGGGCTCGCGAGAAGATGTCAAGCGGTTGATGAAGCGGCCCGATGTCTTGAAGTCTTCCCATGAAGCTCTTCACTTACATCGGGGTTTGAGGCGGCTTCATGTCGATGATGGCCTTGATTTTCTGGGATCGGCTTCGATACCTCTTTACGTAACCATGTACCCCGGTACCTTGCCGCGCTTGACGCCGAAGGTGCACTTTGCCGGGTTTAGCCTCATGGAGTGTTTTACGAGTACGGTTAAAGAACTTCCTCGAGATCTGTCATGTCTTTGCATGTCGATCCCTTGGAGTGGATGATCATGTCGTCGACATATACTTCGATTTCTTTGTGAATCATGTCATGGAAGAGAGTACATTGCGGCCAGTAGTAAGTAACCCCGGCGTTCTTTAGGCCGAACGGCATGGCCAGGTGTAACTTGATATGTCCCCATGGAGTGGTGAAGGCGATCTTGGCACGATCCTCCTCGGACATCTTGATGCGGTTGTATCCGGCAAACCCGTCCACGAAGGACTTTACTTGAAATTCGCCGTGGTGTCGACCGGCATGTCGATGTTAGGCGGTGGGAAATCATCCTTAGGGCTGGCCTTGTTGAGATCCCGAAAATCCACGCGACATCGACCTTTCCGTTGGCCTTGGTGACCGTCACGATGTTGGAGAGCCAAGTCGGGTACTCAATCACTACGATGAAACCAACTCGGAGCATTTTCTCAATTTCTTCTTTAACTTGCAAGGACCACTCTGGCTTGATCTTGCGCGGCTTACATTTGACGAGGCTTGGATTCGGGATCCCGGGGAATTACGTGCTCTACGATTGAGGATCGAGTCTGGCATGTCTGATATGACCGGGCGAACACGTCAACATACTCCGGAGGAGGCTTATCGGGGCTTCCTTTTACGCATCGGCGAAAAGCGCCGCTTGTGTCTCTTTAGGCTCTTGCAGCGACCCCGGGTTCACTTTGGTCATAACCTCTTCGGCGGCTTGGGCCGGTTGTCCTCTTGGTCAACTACACGCTCGAGAACTTCTCTAATGTATTGTTCGTTTAATGTGTACGCTTCTTTATCAATTGAATTATTAACGTCTTTTAAGTTGTTTGTTAACTTATCGGTTGTTAAAGTGGCAATGAGAGGATACTCAGAAAGGTCGAGACTTTTCATTACACAAGAACGGGAATACATGATTGGCTACAACATTATAGTCCTCAGGCGTAAGGCCGTTGGATGACTCGGAAGGGCTGGACTACGACAAGGGCCCGGCTCGAGAGGGTTTGAGACCGGGTTTAGGGAGATGTGGGTGCGGGCCCGGCTTGTCTTCCAATGCTGGCTTGCCCTTGGTCGGTGAAAGTTACCCAGTTCTTCGGTGGCATTCTTGGATGCTTGAGGAGGGTGCGGGGATCGAGAGGCTTGGCTCCTGCTTGTCCCTATCATGGCGATCATCTTTGTTGTCGGAGCCCGATCGATCAAATTGGGCAACTCCATGACTTCTTCAAACGAGACTACTGTAAATTTGGTCAGAGGCGTTTTCTATGAATTACGGTTCCTACGCTTTGGATTCTTGTCTCGAATGTGGCCTCGGCGGCTGATCCGAACAACTTGTTTCCCATGGAGAGTACCTTGAGTTGCTCCTCCAAGTGCAGGATTCCCTTGAATGTGTACTCATCTTTGGTGTGGTGGCGGTTGGTCAGGGTAGAGGCTGTGATGTCGAGGAACGCTCCACTTATCGGATTAGCTTTGAGTCCTGCGAAACGCTTGAGGTCCCGTGCTAGGCTTGTTCCATTCTTTACGTAGTCTTGGTGTTGACTATTCCTGCTTCTTTCTCATCTTCATCTTCATCGGTTCCTGTCGGTCCCCTCGATTCTGCTGTCGGTTCGGTTACATTGTCGGTCCCCTCGGTTCTGCTGTCGGTTCCCTTGTCGGTCCCCTCGGTTCTGTCGGTTCCCTTGGTGAAGTAATGAGCGAGGTCGAAAGCTGTAAGGTCGGAGGTTGGGTGTGCCGTCGGAGGTTCCCCTTTTGCGGGTTCTTGCCTTGGTGCGGGCGAGCCTTTTGTCTTCCTTGATGTCGGCGGTGTTGGCACGTAGCGAAGCCCCTGGACCGTGGTGTGGTCCTTGACTTCAATAACTTGGTGTTGGCCTTGCGGCCTTTTGCGAGCCCGATCTGGGATGAAGTTCATGAGTTTCATCATCCTCATGGCGGGAGGAATCGATCGTGAGACAGTGGAAGGTCACGTTACATATTTGGATCTTGGAGGTCTCGAGTGAATCCGATTAATGGCATGTCATCATTATGCTTGATTTCCAATCTTGGAATGTCGTTGGTCTTGGTCCCCTCGGTGGTGACAACGTCGTAGTAGGCGTGGTTAGCTCGTTGCCTTGCATGAACTTGAGGCATTGGTGAAGGGTGGATGCCACGCCATTGATTTGATGCGGCCGGGGACGCCCCGGGATGGGCTGTGAAAGTGATTGGAATGTCCAACACTTGGAATTCGGTGGGGATCACCGCTTGCCGAACCGAGATGTTAAGAGTAGCAACCCAGAAGCTGTACGGGAAGTAGAGTCATAGGCCTTGACGGTGTGGGTGAAGGCTTAAGATACGTGGGCTTGATGTCAAGCGGAGTCCATCATCTTGGCGGGCAAGACATTCATTCCGGAACCTCCGTCTACCAACACGCGAGGAAGGCGACGCTCGTCAGTGGGCTGTGATGTAGAGCGGCTCATTGTGATCGGCCCCAAATTTTGGAAGGTCCAAATCTGTGAAGGTGATAATGTTGCCATAGTGGATGTTACCAATCATCGAATGACTTCATGCGGGGTTGCGTCCACGGGGACCATGGTACGGGCCGAGGCTTTCCTCTAGCTTGAGCTTGTGAGGATAAGAGGAGGTGGCGAGAGACGAAAGGGAAATGTTTGCACTGAGTCTGCTTGAGGCGAGTGAGGATCGGGTCCTCTTTCAAGGAACTTGCGTCTTCGAGTGGCCGGCTGCAATTACGGCTCCGTCGGCTTTTTGGTGGCCTTAGGTGGTAATGCATGGATTTGACCCGATCGGGTTAGAACAGCGACATCGGGTTTGGTCCCTTACGAGCAGTGCTCTGAGTTGAGCCATAGTTAGAGGAGGATTCCTCGTAGCATAGGGCCATATGTCTTCCCTCAACTCATTGATTGTGGATGAATTCAGGGAGCTTCGGCGGCTTGACGGATTACGTCCCGGGATGCGGCTTAGGTGCCTCTGCGGGGAGGTAGCCTACGGTTTGACGTAGTTGTTCGAATGTCGGTGCACAAGGTGATTGCACAGGCTGAGCGTGCGTTGCTGACCCTCCGGGGGAGGTTGGAGAGTTCTCGGCTCAAACGAACGGTCTCCTTGCTCTCTTCACGGTATATCGCGTTCCTTTCCTTCTTCTGGCAGCATACTCGGGCGATGCAGGTTGGAGTGCAGCGATACTCGTGGTTGGCTAGTTTTCCTCCACTCTGGGCCCCGAGATCAACCTTCTTGCGGCGGAGCTGCGTCGAGTTAATACTGCGTTTCTTCCCATGTGAGAATAGCCAGTGCTTCTTTGAACTGCGTGCGGCAATCTAGGTAAAACCTCCATTGGGAGAGTTTTTCTTCTCTGCTTATCTTAGTGGCGGGTATGTCGGAAGGTGAGTACACGGCTTCCCGAACATCTGCCCATGTGGTAGGTTCTTTGTCAGTTGATCGTTTACGTAAATGAAGAGCGTAGGCGTGGAATTTCCACGAGTAGTTGCTCGAGACGAATTTCCATCCTCCTCCTGTTTTTAAATAGACCTTCCTCCCTGAGTTGGCCTTTCAATTTGAGTGCGGTAATAATCCGTTCCCATCCTCCCAGGACCCTTGGGAGTCCGGTTTTGTTGACTTCATGCCCGGCTTGGAAGAGAATGGTTTCATCGTCTTCATCGTCGCTTTCACAGAGAACTTGCTTTCCTCGGGAAGGTAAGCGGCAGGATTCGTTACGCCGTGTCGTTCCATCTCCTAGGTCATCGGGACCGTTGACCACCCTTGCACAGCGAGAGGGGTTGGATGAGAACAGGACGGTAGTCAGGAAGTTGCCATGGGCAAAACTCTTGAGGTCGGGCGGGTCTAGAGTGGCCTCTAGCTTTTACGTCGAAGGCTTTGCTGTGACACTTTAAGGGCTTGGTCCTGTAGGTCTTTCGAGCTTGGTCTTCGTCCCAAAGGCGACTTTCTTGAGCGGCTAGTTCCATGAGAGCTTTCCTTGCGAGACCTAGGCAGTCTCAGTAGAGTGCGCATCGTCGGCTGAGTGTCGAACCGTGATTACATTCAAATCGCCGAATGGCGGGAACACTTGGATTACATTGACGAAGGAAGTCGGGCCAGGACATTCCATGCGTCCTTCCTTAATCTCGATCACCAAGAAGTTTGCCCATATACGCTTGATTGACCCCGCGGGGGTATTGAATGCAATGTTGACGGTCTCGTGATCTCGCTCGATCGCCAAGTCTATCAAAGCTAGCGATCGATTGGCGGGATGTACGAGATCCGGGGCCGTGACGGCGGGAGTAGAATCGAGCGAAGCATGTTGATCTTTGAGGTGGTCATTTCTGTGTCGGAAGGCGGCTACGCCTTGCGGGAAGACTTTCCACGAGATGTTTTCGGGGTGGGCTGGTGGAAGCGTTCCCGAGGTTGATCGACTTGTAGCGGGGTGAGGAGCTTGGTCTCCTTTCTTTGTTGCCCTTGGCCTTGGCGGCGCTTGAGGGTATAAGCTTGGCGACGGCACGGGCCGGTTGCCGGCGAGGCTGGTACTTGGAAGTAGTGATGAGCTACGAGCTCGCTTGGCCGATGCCTCGTTTACCATGAGCGAGCGATCATCGAGGGTGACCTTGGTGTTGCGAGAATCGATAACAAGGACGGGATCCTTGGCTTCATCGGGATACTGGAATAGATGATATTGACGAAGTCGTCGTCCTTTACTTGATCGAGAGGGATTCCTCGTTGCGTGAATCACGTGCTTCCAATTATCGAGATAGTATGCATGCTTGGACGTTGAGCTTGACAATTTCCATGGTATTGGAACCTTGGTCGTAAGTGACACGATCGGAAGGAGTTCCGTCCTCAAAGCGAGCATGTGAATGCGGAGGTACGCTGCGGGTGCGCCGCGTCCTCGACTCCGGAGAGTCCGAGATTCATCGTCATCGATCGCTCAATCCAGGTGTAGGGACGTATTGCGTCGGGTTGCGTTCTTTGGAGCGGCTAGGAAAACATCATGCTCTTCGTTGGAGAAGAGGGTGCGGCGGAGTAGTTCCTCGTGGAGGACGTCCCATACAACTTCCATGCATTCATCCCGAGAATGACGGTGCTTGTTGACCTTTATCACAAAAACCTCTTACTGGCGGGGCAGAGAGTTTGTTTGGAGAATCTTGACAAATCTCCGATTGGAGGCTGGGGTTTATGTGCCCGTATCATGGCGATATTCGGCGTTTCCTTCCAATACTGCCTCGAAGTGTTGGAAACGGCAGTTGAACTTGATGTATCGGTTGCCGAGTGCACTTTGCTCGAGTACGTTTACATAGTTAGCATCTCCGGACTACGAGGATTGATGAGATTTGCCCCGGTAGTCCCTTGGTTGATTCGAAGGAGGTAACCCGGTGCACGAGTGCGGACACGCAGCTCTTGTCTCGGCTTCGTTTCCTATGAGGAAGCTGTCCCCTCGGATGACTTCGAGATCTCCTGCCGGTTAATGAACTTGACGGCGATGGAGAGTGGAAGCTATGGCTTTCATGTGGTGTAGCCAAGGGCGTCCCAAAGAGGCTGTGAACTCGGATGGAATGTCCATCACGTGGAATTTTCTTGGCACCATTTGGGTTTCGAACCAAAGTTCGAGTCACTGTCCCCAGGATGGGACGAGACGAGTTGTCGTAGGCCTTGATAGTCCGAGTAGACGGTATCAAATGGCTTTCATGGATGCGGAGAGCTCGCATCATGCTGAGAGGGAGGACATTAACGGCTGACCCGTTATCTACCAATACTCTGGGGAGTGATATGGTGTTGAGTTTGAGAGTGATGTACAGAGCTTCGTTGTGCCCCGAGGCGTCTCTCGGTAAGTCTTCATCACAGAACGTGATCATGCTGCCATACAGGCGGGAGTCGTAGATCTCGTCTCTATCCGTAGAAGGAGAGTCATCCAGCCATCCGTTTCCTGTCTTCCTCTTGCGAGGTAAAGCCTTTGCTGGAACCTCAGGAGTATGTTGAGGCTGCCTGTGGCGGTTGCCGCCCTTGGTTAGCACATTGATCGAGTGCGATTGCCAAGCTGACCTTGATCTTCCTTTACCGGTCCGGGCTCGGAAGCTGGACAAGTTGAATCTTGGCTGATCCCGTGGAGGGTTAGGCTTCTGACTGGCAGTAAGACTACCAAGATCTGAGGTATTCCGGTGTTCCAGGGTCTGAATTCTGGTTTCAGCTGGGCTTTTCGGCTTTCCCACCCCTGTCTGCTCTAGAGCTGCATATGGCCTGGAGGCAAG